>LGRX02034540.1:0-69449 GCA_001247695.2 Cymbomonas tetramitiformis
CCCACCGCAGCATATCCCTCGAGCCGGCACTTCCCACCGCAGCATATCCCTCGAGCGGGCAGTTTTCAAATCGAGATCTCCCTTAAGCTGGGGTGCTTGCCGGCTCCCTCAAGTTGGGGTGCTTGCCGGCCCGCACGAACTTAGTTAGTACCGCGAGATGTCGGGGGTGCCGGCATGCGCGCGTTTAATTGGGACACGACAAGTGGCGCCCGCTCGCAGGAGGGACTGCACTTTGTGCCGATGGTGAGCTCACATGGCGGTCATGCGACTGAGCTTGCCCATCTCTGACGGTACGGTACCCGATAGGAAGTTCCCTTCCAACCGCCTGCGCTCAAACAAGCTCCTCAGCCGCCCTTGAAGCATACCGCAGAGGCCCCTATAATGCATGTCTCACAAGCCCCCTCTATGGGTACTCTATGGAGCTCCCCTCAAGCCCGCATCAACCCGCTCCGCTCAAGCCCGCCTCATCCCGCTCCGCTCAAGCCCGCCTCTACCCGCTCCGCCAAGCCCTCACCCCCGGCTCCCCCGGCTCCCTCAAGCCCGCTCCATCCGCCTCAAGCCTGCCTCACCCCTGCTCCTCAAGCCTGCCTCAACCTGCTCCCCAAGCCTGCCTCAACCTGCGCCCCTCAATCCCCTCACCCTATCCCGGCTCCCTCAAGCCCGCCTCCCGGTCCCCCAAGCCCCCTCACCCTGCTCCCCTCAAGCCCGCCTCCCCCCGCTCCGGGCCTTCTGAAGCAAACCGGCAGCGAGATGCGCAAAGAGTGGAAACCTACAAGTCAAGTAGCTCAAGGTTGCCAAGCTCGGATGGGATCGTTCCAGTCAAACCGGCGGCGAGATCCGCAGTATGTGCAAAGAGTGGAAACCTACAAGTCAAGTAGCTCAAGGTTGCCAAGCTCGGATGGGATCGTTCCAGTCAAACCGGAGTTCTCAAAGTCCCTGCGCTCACACCACTCCGCGGCTTCAGAGGACGCTGAACATCGTCTTTCGGCCTTTCCACTGAGCCCCGTCCTCGTGAGTTTCCCTTCTCATTCTTGCAGCCAGAGGCTACTAACATGTTGCAGCCAGAGGCTAAGGCTACTAACAGCGCACCCAACAGAAGCTCACGGGCATAAAGGATGACTCCCACCTTAACCAACAAGAAATACAAAGAAAAAGCAAGGGCAGTCGCACCGCCAAATGCAGGAAACCGTCTTTATCAGGTGTCGCAATGACTATCGCTCAAAGAAGTCGAAGAGGGCATGTCAGGTGCACGGAGGCAGATAGATGGATGAAAGGAGCGCTATGTGCTTTTGAGCTATCCCGAGGAAGCAACAACAAAGGTGCAGTACTGCGCGAACCTCGCGATTTTCAAAGAAAGGCAGTAAAAGGGCGTAAGCAAAGAGTATAAGGAAAAATCAGGTAAACAAAGGGTGTGCGGAAAGAGCTACGCTGCCAGGCCTGCCACCAGCACTAGCAGGAAGCAGACGAGCACGGGTCCCCCATCAAGCAAGGCCTCAAGCAGCACTAAATAAGGGGCAGGCAGGGCTCTCTAGGAGCAGGAAGCAAGTTGGCGGGGCTCCGACACCAAACAGGTGGGGCTCCGCCGCCGCGCACTGGTGTGGCAGGAAGTGAGGAGGCAGGGCTCCGCCAAGCATGCTTCGGGGAACATCGCGAAGCGCACAAGCAGGGCTCCGTCGCTAAGCATGCTTTCCAACATCAGCAGGAAGCAGGCAGGCAGGGCTCCGCTCCAAGTTATGTTCTGTGCAGTAGGAAGCGGGCGAGAATGCTCAGCCGGCACGAATGCTTTCCCCAGGAGCAGCAGCGAGCGGGACGGATTTGGCTGCCATGAAAGCCTTTGTAAGCAGCAGAGAATTATTAGGGAGGGCTCAGCTGCCAGGTATGCATCTTTTAGCACGCGGGAAGGTAGCGGGGGCAGGGGGGCATACAAGGTGAGGCAATCGTCAGTTTCGGGGGACTCGAGGCAGGTCCGAAACTTGGCTGATTCCGAAATGCTCACCCCAGCCGACCGTATGAGCCCGGCAAGAAACACTACGGCCCTCGCAGAAACCATCCTCCATCGCATCCTCGCGGGCGGCGTGGTCGCTCTTCGCCCTGCGAACGCAACTGCACCTTGCCCGAAGGTACCTCTGCTCACTATGAGGCGGACGGACTAACCCTGCATTTCAGTCTAGACCTGAGCTCACAAACTAAGTCGCATTGAAGTGGCTTAGCTTCCTTGCGCAGCGTTGCTGAGAGATGCCAGAACGGTAATGCCTCGTGAGAACTGTGGCAGTGCGTCTTTCCCGTGCACCGTGACACAAGCGTGTCATAGGACGGAGGGTGACATATGGATATGAAGCGGAGTTGGATACAGCGAAGGCCGGTTTGTGTCCCCAAAATAATCCGCTCACTCTAGGGAAAGTCCAGTTCCTTCGGACACGAGAGCGCTCAGCAGCCTCTACAGCTTCAGAACAAAACGGAACATACGGCGGAATATTTCGCTGTCCAAAGAAAACAGCGCGTGAATATCCGGAAGACTTGCCTGCGGCCCTTCGTCGAGGTTGCGTATGAAGTCTCTTAGTAAGAGGTTAAGCGAGCTCCGTAAGGAATGTGGAAAAGCAGGGTTGGCCCTGGGCGTCAGTGTATATATTTTCAGGATTGTTTCAAAGGATAGGATGAAAAAGCGGAAATTCCAACGAGATACCCGCCCTCGGACAGCTGGGTGCGCCCCAGACCAAAACACGAGAAACAGAGAAACAAGGTAAGTGAGGCACTTGTGCAACGCGGGTGTAATAGGCGTGTGGGCTTCGACCTTCACGAGTCTTACTTGACGAAAATAAAAAGAATATATATTTTGGCCAAGAAGCGGGAGGGCTACATTTTCAGAGTTGGACTAAGATGTACAGGACCAAAGGAGATTCATATAGAGCCTATTAAATCGTTCATGTTTCTTGCCCCAAAAAACAGGCAGTTCAGAACAGAGGGAGGGAGGATCGATTGCGATTGCGATTGATCGATTGCGCGCAGTGGGGATCGTGGCAATGGAGCTGCCTCGCGCGGAAAGGGTGTGCATTCGATGGAGCAGCGGCGACCAGACCGAGACGAGACGTTCCGAAGAAAAACTGATGGTTTTCTGATCAGTGTAGTATGACAGGCAGTATGACTGTCATACGGAGCAGATCTGAAAACTGAATGTTATGTGTCACAGTACAGCGAGCGGAGCGAGAGGTGCTGTGTCACATAACTACGGTTATGTGACACACCTGCCCTGCGGTACCCCCCTAACTACCCTAGCTAAACCAATAATCACAATTGAAATCAGCAAGAGCTAATCTGAGAAGGGTATTCTAGCACACTACAACACTACGCACTACAATATGAATGCGAAGAAATCATATCAGCCAATTGAGCTTGATACCTGCCACCGCAGAACGACAAAATTGAAAGCATCAAAAACTATCAACTCAACTCAAAAACGAAAGCACACTTGAGGGCGGGGGGAGGGAGTAAACTCCTTCTCAAACTATCAAAAACTTGTGAGGCCGAACTCAAGGTGAGTTCGAAACCTTATTCCTCCGCTACGGTCTGTCACATAACCTGAGTTATGTGACACAGCACCTCTCGTTCCACTCGCTGTCCTGTGACACATAACATCCCGTTATGTGACACACCTGCCCTGCGGTACCCCCCTAACTACCCTAGCTAAACCAATAATCACAATTGAAATCAGCAAGAGCTAATCTGAGACAAAACAAAGATCCGAAGGCGTCCGATCACGCGAAGGCAAGACAATTCGAAGCATTCAACAATTGTGTCTCACGTAACAATCTGCACACGATTAGGACTTACTTGCCCTCTCTGATCAGCCTCATTAAGGCTCTCTCTCCATAATACACAAATTGTGTTACTCTACATCTCATTGGCGTTAAGCCACTTCCTTATGGCCATTAAGCCCTTCTCTTTTTCGGCGTTAAGCCTACTTCTCTAAGTGGCAATACGCCAATCTTTGCGATAACATTTCCTTTTGGTCAAAAGTTTCTCCCACCCTTTCCTTTTCCTTTCGCATTTTGCGGACAAGCTGGTGAGATATGGTAAGGTGACCCACATGTGAAACACAATCTACCTTGAACATTCTCGCTCTGGCCAACATTGTTCGAGTAGTTGCGACCGGAGGCGCCCCTCCCTCCATAGGACTGTGTCGCCTTTGCGATCCTTTCTGCCACTACTTTCCTACTCTTTTTCAGTCTCTTCTCCTGATCTTCAGTAACTACGACTGAGTCTCCCTCGAATTCCACTGCGACAGGCCAGCCATCGGTGAACGCAATATGAACCAATTGTGCCTGCTCTTCTGCCCAGGCCATTCCTTCTTCCAAAGCTGATGCTGCCTGCTTGAAATTTGTGAGCTCTTCTTCTGAAACTCTCCCTGCAAAACTTGGCTCTTCGATCGCCGCTTTAAGCGCGCGATTCACCTCAAAGAAAACGGAATCAGCCTTGTCTAAATTCTCAAACTGCCGTTTACACGAAAGATCTTCGGGCCTTGAGCCCCCTGCCTTTGTGTGGACGAATCCCCCAGAGGTCCAGGACGCTGGCCGCTGCAAGCTGCGCTTCTGCGGCTTCTGAGACACAGCCTGCAAAACTGCTTTTCCATCATTCGCTACCGATCTGCTTCTCTGTTCCTCTACCAGCGCTTTTAAGTGATCTTGAACATTCTTGTCAGTTTCGGACAAAACAGGGATCAACTGATCCAACTTCAGCTTGTACGACGCGTAAACGTCCGAAGCTTTGACCTTGACGATCTTTTCTTCTAACTCGGCGTCTGAAAAATCGTGCATAATGGTCGAACGCTTAATATACCTCGTAAAATAAATTAACAGTAAACAGTAAACTCCTTCTCAAACTATCAAAAACTTGTGAGGCCGAACTCAAGGTGAGTTCGAAACCTTATTCCTCCGCTACGGTCTGTCACATAACCTGAGTTATGTGACACAGCACCTCTCGTTCCACTCGCTGTCCTGAGACACATAACATCCCGTTATGTGACAGACGGGAAAGAAGGTACCACTACGTGGTATAAGGTTTCGAACTCTGTGAGAGTTCGGCTCCGCAGTTTGATTTGGTTTCAAAGAAGGGTGTTTTTGTGCAGTGGTTTGTTCCTTTTGCTCTAGAAGGAAAGTTTACTAATTTGTGGTAAAATATGGACGAGTTTTCTGATACGGAGTTAGGGGAGAAGATCGCGCTAGTAAAAGCGTCAGATCGTTACGCTTCGTATAAAGCGAAGCTCTCGGCCGAAGTCCCGGAATTATCCGAAAGTGACAGAGCGATTCAGTCGTATCTTGCCACGTTAATTTGCGAACAACGCAGTAGAGCAGCAACGAGTTGTCGTAATGTTGACGCGATGTTGCAATCGGTGGTGGCGCAGCCCACTAGGAGAAAGCTCCAGCGCCCTGTCTCGTGGGCGTCAGGAGGATTTGTTCACTTGGGAGCAAGTGGTTCAAAGTTGGAAGATTTATCGTGCAAGCGTCAGTTTGATGTAGTGGATAAAGCCGACTCCTTTTTCTTCAAAGCAAAAGCAGAATTGGACTCGTTGTCGCAAGAAGGTTTTCCAGAAAACGGAGTGCGAGTTTTAGAAGAGGTGAACGCAAAATTGGAGGCGGCTATGAAATGGTCGGAGGACCAAGCGCAGATTTTCAGTATCGCTTTTCACTACGGGTGGCGAGTAGCGAATGAGTTTGAGGAGGAGCCGGTTGTTCAAACCGAGGAAGATCAACAACGCCTTAAAAAGGCGAAGAAAGTAGTGGCTGAAAGCCAAGCAAGGAAGGCGAAGCCTTAGAAGCTTGCGTGAATCGAATGAAAGAGACTAGCTTCGAGCTGTCTTAGGATGATTTCAGAAGTTGGATTGTCGTTGTTAGAACAAGAAGCGTTAGTTGTTGCTAGACCGGGCTTCAAGCTTTGGTAAAATGGCTTAACGCCTGGTCGACTCGGCTTATCGCTGTGTTGAGTATTCTGGAATGAATGTTGTTGGCGTAATGCTAACTAGTGCGTAAGCAACGTAATCCCGAAGTTGTTATGGGCATATCGCCTTTGTGGTGCTCTGGCTTATCGCTAGTGTCAAGGTTTCGAATGAAGAGGGCCTTATCGGCTTGCGGCATATCGTCGTTGAATGTGCGTTCGTGAGTTGCGTTCGTAGAATGTGTGTTCGTAGAATGTTCGTGAATTGCGTTCGTAGAATGTGCGTTCGTGAATTGGAACGGTAAGCAGGTTTCGTGCCGAATTTCAGCCGCACGTTCGTTTGAGATGTATTGAGTTCAATGTGTTTCGGAGCTTCGTTAGCTTGTGCGGGAATCCTTAGATGCTTACAGCCTCAGTGGAGTACTTGGAGGCAAGTGAATTCCTCATCTGCCAATGGTCTGTTGCTTTACGGCGTGGTTCAATTTAGCAGGTACATCTCGACGTGTTTCGTCGTTAGATTGCTCTTCAGATCTTTGTTTGTCTCCGAGATCCTAGTCTTGCTTGACAGCTGTGATTACTGGGTAGCTAGGGTAGCTAGGGTAGCTAGGGTGGTACTGCAGTGCATGTGTGTCACATAACTGAATGTTATGTGTCACAGTACAGCGAGCGGAGCGAGAGGTGCTGTGTCACATAACTACGGTTATGTGACAGACGGGAAAGAAGGTACCACTACGTGGTATAAGGTTTCGAACTCTGTGAGAGTTCGGCTCCGCAGTTTGATTTGGTTTCAAAGAAGGGTGTTTTTCCCACCCACCTCCCATGCTTGAGTTCTGCTTTGTTTTTGGTGATGGATTGATTGCTTTGGTGTTGCTCACATTTCAGAGTCTTGGATGGCATATAGTGCCTGAATTGGTTCATTGTTTATGAATCTTGAAATAATAATAATAAAACAATAATAATAATAAAACATTTACGCTAGCAAAGGGGACAAAGTCCTGAGAGTGCGGTATCCCTGCAAACGTGGACGACTTTGCTTTTGCTGTGAGGGCTCCTACTCTCACGGACCCCTCGGCTTTGGCTGTACTGTCCCGTATTATGCGGGACGTGCGGGAGGCAGGCTGGCTCGTGTATGAGCTCAAGTCTCAGCTGTTTTTCACACGGGCCCTTGTGCATATTGGCATAGGCATAGACCTGGAGGGGGGGGTCTTGTTCGTGCATGAGAAGGCTCTGAGCAAGATCCGTGCTTGTGTGTCAGACTTGTTGAGGCTGTTTCATAGGTTGCCTCTGAGGCTTGTAGCCAAGTTTGCAGGCTTAGTTAATGCTCAGTGGTTTGTGCTAGGGGGTGTCACCAGACTGTATGCTAGGGCGGCTGCGGTACTCATAGCTGACACCCTGACTTGGGGCTCGTGGGCTTCTCATGTCCCGGGTACTGATGCTCTCCGGGCAGAGCTTGAGTTTTGGCTGACAGACGGCTTTCGTAGGCACCAGAGAGGCATTTGGGAGCCCAGGGGGGCGGGGCTCCAGCTGGAGACAGTCCATGCGGACACCTCTGAGGTGGCATGGGGTTCCTGGCTGGAGCAGTCCTTTGGGGGACCTGAGCTGCTTGGCCACAGTTATCTGACCATGTCAGACAGACTGAAGTCATCCACTCTCAGGGAGCTCAGGGGCATTTTTGACTCTCTCCGAGCATTTGATGTGGCTGGCAGGCTGAGAGGGAAGAGGGTGCTTGTCATTTGTGACAACCAGGCTGTGCATTTTGTCATTGAGTCTGGCAGCAGGCATCAGGAGCTTCAGGAGCTGGCTTTAGCGGTGCATGATTTCTGTGCTGACCACGGGGTGGTTTTGTCCTCCCTTTGGATGCCCAGGGAGTTTGAGGCCCGGGCTGATGCCCTGTCCAAGATCAGAGACCATGATGACTGGATGGTCAACCCGGCAATCTTTCGGTGGGCTGACCCATGGATTGCCGGGGGGTGGAGGCACACCCGGGACAGGTTTGCAACTGACAAGAATTGTCTTGTTTTTGACAGTGCAGGTGCCCCCTCCTTCAACAGTGCTTGGCACTGTCCAGGTACGTCGGGGGTTGACACTTTCGGTCAGACGGATTGGCGGGAGCACGTCAACTGGTGCAACCCGCCTTTTCGGATGATCGGGAGGCTCCTGCTGTTTCTGCAGGCTGAGAGGGCTGCAGCCTCCATTGTGGCCCCGGTCTGGACTTTCCAGCCGTGGTGGGTCTTGCTGTGTCCCGACGGGGTTCACTTGGCAGACTGTGTGGTGCAGTGGACGGAGCTCCAGCCCTCTGCGGACACCTTCCTCCCTGGCCTCGGAAGGGCCAATGAGGGGGGGTGGGCCTGCCGGATTTTCGGGTCCTCCTCTTGCGGGTCTCCTTCGATGAGAGGGAGCCTGCAGGCCCCGGTCCCCGCTGTACCTTGGGGGGTTGCATGGCTTGTGACTGGGGTAGGGGTATGAGATGGGGGCTGCCTTTCATGCAGGCATCGTAGGCACTGGGGAGCAGTGGGCTGGGCTGCAGTTCTCCGTGACGGACCCGCTGGAGATGCAGCTGCGGGCAGACATGCTGTTGGCGGTGTCTGGCACCCGTGAGGCTAGCACCATGCGGGGCTACTCTCGGGTGTTCGTACGGTACCAGGCCTTCTGTCAGGACCGTGACCCGCCTAGGGTGCCTGTTCCTGCCGACTCGGTCACGGTGGCTATGTACTTGCAGTACATAGCCAATGCGGCCAGGACGTTCTCTGTGGTGAAGACCGCTTCGGCTATGGTCTTCACTGCTCATGATTTGGCTCTGGTCCCGGCGGACCGGAAAGGGGTACCACCGGCGACGCCACCGGGTACTGCTGGAATGGGAAACTGCACCTCGGGCGAGCGCTCTCTGGTCGCGACCAAGGGAGTCGCCTCCCCAGCTCCAGCTGCGGTAGTCAGCTCTGCTGTCGCGGTTACGCCCGGCCCTCGAGCAGAAACCCTGTGCGGCACCAACTGCTTGCGCCCTCGCTTCCCGCCACCGCGGAAGGCTCCTGTCACAACTCCTTCCCTCTCATACTTTTAGAAGCTTCACAGAAAAGATGAGACTTCCTGCTGCAGAGCTGTCACTTATCAGGGTTAAGGACAAGATAAGGTTCGCACGGATCCTTTGTGCTCGAAACTCAAATCCTTGAACAGGTGTCTCAGGAGTCCAGCGGGTATTGGATATACTGTCGCAGCCTGTCCCGCTCCTGGTTGGTCCGGGTGAGGTCCCAGTTGCGCTGTCCCCGGGTGTACTCCGAGACACTGTCTATGGATGCACGGAGTCTCGTTGGTGCAATGTAACAAGGGTTCCTCAGGAATAGTGGATGTCCAGATGCAAGTGGGCTTCCGATATGAGGCTCCGTACTGACAGTAGGAACACGCCAAAGGGGGCGGCAGTTGACGCATTACTGCGCGGAACCGCAACGCGAAAGGATACCGCCCCATAGGGTTTTCTATGAACCAGTGCCTGGGTTGCAATCGATCAATTATCATGAGAGTCCTACGGACACATGCATCAGCCTCCTTCAGCCGCCTGACTCCTGTGGTCTTGGCTTGACTGTATTCTGTGCAAGGAGGGCTGGCCCAGATCACATCAAAGTGTCGCGCAGGGTACTGCTGAAAGTCCCAATGCAGAATGTCTACGGTGTGAGTAGGCTGCCAGCGACTCTCCTGATCCACTGTCACTACTTCACATTGAGGGTACAACTTCAGGAATTCTTTCTCCACCGAGCCTGTTCCGCTGAATAGGACTAAAATCCGGCAAGGGGGTTTCATTTTCTGTGGGGCGAGGTCCTGAGCGCAGAGGGCGGTTACGAAGGCTTGTTCGGATGGGTCGAAATCTTCCCAGGGGAGACTCGCAGCTCCTGAGGAAATGTTTTCTCCTAGGATTTGGTTCAGAGTGAGGCCCTGCTCCATGGAAGGCAAGACCTTTTTGCTGCGCCCCGACTTCCTCCGCTCTCGCCGGGACCGCTCCCGCTGGCTGGGTTCCTTCCTTAGACGAGCTTCTTCGAAAAGAGCCAGCTGCTCCAGCTTCCCTCCGTAGTTGAGATCCTCCCTAGTCTTCCACTCATCATGAGCTTCAGAATATCCTGTCCATCTGACCTTGAATTCCTCACGCTCCTTTCCTCGCAGGACGCGGACTCGGCGAGCTAGGATTTTCTCCACGTGCGTCTGAGCCTGTCCGTCTACAATTACCGTTGCAGGTATAGGAGTCTTGCCTCGGATGGCGAAGTATTGGTCACCACTGGTGCATGCTTTTAAGCGATGCTGAGCAAACACATCGTGGATTCTCCATTTCGGGGGTAGCTTGAGTCTGTATGCCACCGGGGCTCCTCTGTCTATCTCTGGAAGTTCTGCCTGCTGATCACTGTAGAACCGTTCTAGAACTGGGAGGGGTCCGTGCCACCGAGCCTGTAGTTTCCTAAAGGACTGCGAGGAAGACAGATACGCTGTCCGGCTAAGCTTGCTAAGCATGAAACTGATAATCACATAAACAGTGTCTGGCCGGAGCTTTATGCTCTCGGAAACCCAGACAGTAACAATGACTGTACTACTGTACTGTACTACTGTACAGTACAGTGCTAGGATGTCACGGACACGAAACGGAAGCAGGGTCAGGCTAGGGGCTAGTCAGAGCCCATAATAACTAAGCCTAAACCCGAAGTCCAGCACACCACCCGTGGGTGTGACTACCTAGCAAAGCAGGTACAGTATATACAGCCACGAGACATAAACAAACACCTAACATTCACTTCGGTGGAAACCGATCACTTCTAGCTGGGTGCCGGGGTCTTGACCCGGTCATCCCACTACTGGGCTAAAGCTAATCAAGCTACCGGGATGAATTGCAAAGAAACTCAGCCACTTTGAGGCTGGTCAGCAGAGCCGAGTTCAGCGGTTGGGATGTAAATACAGAAGAGTCCCGAAGTGAAATGCAAGCTGTCCGTTGTAAATCGAGCACCACCAGACCCAAGTGGGCAAGGCGGATCCGTAGCTGAAAGCAAATCAACTGAAGAATCGAGAGAAGCAGAATCCCATGGCGGTTTGAGCATTGAAGAAAGAGATTGAAGAACTTGATCGTCAGGCGGCCAATCACGGACGTCCAGAAAGCCAAGTGGCGGATCCGGAGCAAAGAGATCTCCAGTAGACCGATGGACGGTGACTCCGGGCTCAACCAGGCCCCTGTCACCACCGCCCACGGCAACCAGAGATGCCGTAGCACTGGCCAACAGAGAACAGCAGAGCATCGAGGACATCAATGCACACCGGAGAAAACTCGGCGGCGCCCGTGGACGGTACACCGGAGTTGCTAGTGGCGATGCCCCCCTGTCAGAGTCATGCTCAAGAGTGCCGAAGGAGTCAAAAGCCACTTGCTGCCCGCCGTCAGAGTCATTGTCAGAGCCGTGGTCGTTGTCAGAGACTTCAGAGCCAATGTCAGAAGTCTCAATCGTCATGCCAGCAAACAGCGGAGCCGGTGCAGAGCCGCCAAGCCAGAGCGATGGGACAGAACCAGGCAAGCCGAGAGAGCCAGGGACAGCCACTGGTGGGTCATGAGCCGTAGGCACACCACCAGCCACGAGTGCAGAGGGATCCCGAACCGCAGGCGGTGGCGGAATCGAACCCCGTGCACCCGAGTGGAATGTGGCTAGAGGAAAGTGAGCCTCGCCGTCATCGTCAGCTGCCGCATCCTGAGCGGAAGCCGCCGCATCCTGAAAGTGCTTCAGAGATGTGGGCTCAGCCGGCACAAAGGAATGCGCCGACAGCTCGCACACCTCTGGGCGACCCTCCATCGTGCAGAGCGACTCGAAGGCGTGCTCATCTCCCGCGTCATAGAAACGCTGGAAACGAACAGCCAAGCAGTCAGACTCGTAGTCTTCAACTGCACCACAATAGTGGGCAGAGTGAAGACCGCCGTTGGGGCATTCAGCATGCCAGTGTTTCAAACCACTTTGTGCACACACCGCATTCTTGCAGTGGGGCACGAAGGCACCACTCTTCTTGTCAAACGAGACAGGAGGAGCGGTGCCAAGTGGTTTAACACCAGCACGATGATGCTTAGCAGCAGAGCGGGTAAGGTGCTTGCCCGCAGGCGGAGGCCCTCCCGCTTCTGCCGCTTCAGGTCACGAATGTCCTGTTGCATGCGTTCCAGCTGCTTCTGCAGACTGGACAACGCCGCAGCCAGGTCAGACGCGCCATCGCCGAATGACAGAGCCGAAACAGGAGTGTCAGAGACTTGCAGGCCGTGGCGGAACTGCTCCCGCACACGAGCCTGAATAGTCAAGAGAGACACGCCTTGCCGCTGGTCAGCCCGAGCCAAGGAATTAGCCAAGTCACGGTACAATGCCGAATTGCCGAGAGCCTTAAGAAACTGCCGCTTCACCGCGTCCTCCGGCAAGTTGTGGGAACGCTGAACGTCCCGCAACAGGCCATTGAACTCGCGGATGCCACGGTCAGGATCCTTGCTGCTGGGGATGCGGACCGCCAGCAGCAACTCAAAAGAGTCAAAGGGTTCCGAACGCTCCTGGAGCATGCGCACCACCTCAAGGGCAGCGCGCTTGCCATCTCCAGGAACGTCGGACCCAGAGGCCTCGAGCCAGTCACGGGCAGGCGAGCCAGGGCGAGCCAGAAATGTCAGAGCCGAGAGCAGCAGTTCATTTGCCTCATGCCTAGCCTCCACAGTCATGTTGGCCAAGTCAAACAGGGGAGCAAATGCCTGTGACTGGAGCAGAAACTGTGTGCGAAGCTCATGCATAAGCTGTGAAAAAATGTCCACTGCGTCCGTCTCTGTACCAGCGAAGCGCTCCGATTTGCCACCAAGAATTTTAGTGGCAACGGTTTTGGCAACTCTTCGGTCGAAACTGTCACGTGCCAATTGCTGACATTTTTCAAGAACTTCTCTCGCAGCTGCGGTGGTCGGAGCCGGCAGCTGCGGTGTTTGCGGTGTCGCTGAGTGCTGTGCACCCACATCGTCAAAAATCGTCTCCAATCTACGGACGCGTGAACGCGTCATTCTATTTGCTGTAGTAACCATGATAGAGAGACAGGGGAGAAGGTTGAGCTGAACAGGGGGATGGTGAAAGAACGCTTACAGCGGCCAGATGCTCTGCAGAAGTCTCAGCTGAATGGATCGTGATTCACAGGTCGTAAGCGGAAGACGCAAGAGCGGCCAAAATAAGTCACGTGTGGAACGACCTCGCCGGAGCCAGCGGCGCACGAAACAAATCAACTCTCGCTGCGACGATGCTGCCGTAAAATAAAAACAATCCGTCAACAACCGATCTCCTGCGCAGCGAAGGCGAGCACAATGCGTGCCGCCATCACTGCCAAGCTAAAAGGCCATACCGTAAGGGCAATTCACCACCGCCCAAGTGGGCGCTCAACCCCTCCTACGTCCTACTTAGCCGAACATGGCAACAGCAAGGCGCTGTGCCATCATCAGAATCACCGGAAAGCCGGTGCGGCCTATAACCTGCGAGGAAGACAGATACGCTGTCCGGCTAAGCTTGCTAAGCATGAAACTGATAATCACATAAACAGTGTCTGGCCGGAGCTTTATGCTCTCGGAAACCCAGACAGTAACAATGACTGTACTACTGTACTGTACTACTGTACAGTACAGTGCTAGGATGTCACGGACACGAAACGGAAGCAGGGTCAGGCTAGGGGCTAGTCAGAGCCCATAATAACTAAGCCTAAACCCGAAGTCCAGCAAGGACTGCTTATCCATGATGTTCTCCGTCAGGTGTTTGGCTTCCACCCATACCAGATCTCCTACTTGAAAGGTTTGCTGAGAATGGCGCAGGTCAAATTGAGCGCGCTGTCTCTGTTGGGCTTGTTCCAGCTTGACTCTAGCATCCTCCAGTTGGGCCGTAAACTTACTAGCCATCTCATGAGCTGTTCCTACTCCACCCTTCCTGTGACTGGAGGGTTTCTGAGCAGCTTGCACGAATAGGTCTAGCTGGGAGAGCGGGGAGTGTCCGAGGACTAACTCAAAAGGAGTAAAGCCGGTGACGTCACTCCTGGTGTCATTGATGGCGAACTCCACGTTGGGACACCAGAGATCCCAGTTGGGTTGCAGCCTACGAACGCACGTAGCATGTCCTCTACGACTCGATTGGTGTGTTCGGCTTGTCCATCTGACCGGGGGTTGTATGGAGTGGTGGCTGCGACTTTAGTTCCCATGAGTCGCATGAGCTCCTTCCACATGGCATCCTGAAACCGTGGGTCTCGGTCAGAGACGATCTTCATAGGGGCTCCGTGGTGCTTCCACACGTGCTCGAAGTAGATTCTGGCGACTTCAGATGCAGAACTGTCCTGGAAGTTCATGGGAACTACGTGGACCATTTTGCTGAGTTTGCATGTGAACGTCGCGAACGCATCGTGTCCTCTGGAAGTTAAAGGGAGCCCTGTGACGAAGTCTACGCTGACTACCTGCCATAGGCGGACTGGAATCGGATGGGGATTGAGGAGTCCATCGGGGTAGGAGTTCCGAGGTCTGACCGCTTGACAAGTAGTACACGAAGCGACCCATCTTCCCACATCGTCGGACGCTCCTTTCCACCAAAACCGTCTGAGAACCCGCTCGAGGGTTTTGTCTCTGCCAGCGTGCCCTGCTGCCACAGACGCGTGAGCATTCTGAAGCACGATTTCCCGCAGTGGGGAGTCCTCTCCGAGTACTAACTGATACCTACCCATGGTAACCCGCCACAGGACTTCTCCGATTACGCAAAAGTCCCGGGTTCGCTGATGAGGGGCTTTCAGGATTTCTGCTCTTAATTCCTTCAAAGGTCCGGGACGAGAGTATTCAGCCCGGAGAGCTTTAAGAAATTTTCTCCGGAGACTGACGAGTCTGAATCTCGGAGCTGGGCGGCCTCCCCACTTCGGACTATGGGTTTTGGAGGAGGGGTAGATCGGATCCTGGCCACTCTTTGATTGGCTGCTGGCGCGTACACAATCAGCAAGGGCCAAGGCAAGTCTAGACGGACCCCGTCAGGTGTTTCAAACATCTGAACAGGTTCTCCTTGTGAGTCATGAGTGGGGATGATGTACTCTATCCTCATGCCTGCAGCCCTAAACAGTCTTCGCCAGTGAGGCATTCTCGACTGGAAGTCCGGCAGTACAAAGACTGCAGAAGTGTGTTCCGGGTCTTGCCTCCATTCGTCCACATATTTACGTAGGACTGCCTCGATGGTGAGGTGACAAGATGAGAAAGGGGGGTTGCACCAGACATTCAAACCTCTCCACTTTTCCTTAAGACAATCGGTCCAAAATCGATTGACCTGCCTGTTTCTTCCTCCTATGTCGCAGCAAGCGTCGACTTCGAAAGGTCCGTATTCCTTTTCCAGAAACTGAAACATGTCCTGACGTAGCTTCCAGTCTTGACGGTCACTGTGATCCGGGGTGGAAGTGAGGGTTTTATCCTTGGCAAGCCCCTGGTTTCGGGTTATAGGGGCTAAAGAGGCTCTGGAGAGCTGTTCCTGAGTTGCCTCATACTCCTTTTCAGCCAGTTGGAGCGTGTCCATGGCGTCTAGCCATAGGCCAGGGGAGTCGATCCAGTTTAGGGAACCTTGCGAAGAGAGAATGCTCGCAGCAGGTCCCTTTTTGTTCTTGATCCGGTTAGGATCTACAACGCCAAGGGGAGTTCTGCCTTGCTTGGATTCTCTTCCGGTGGTCGGGCGAAAGGCTTTGGCAGAACCGCCAGGGCGTTGAGGTTTCCCGGATACATGGTGTACATATCCTGCCTCTACCAGACCTTCCCGAGCCGAGACCTCCTTGTAGTCAGGTCTACGGGATAGGGCGTCAGGGACCCATAACAAGGCTCCAGGGATGTACTCCATTTCAGGGACTCCTACTTCCACTAGATCCATATACCAACGGGCTTGTCTGCGACTGAGGGGTTGCCCTGGAGACATTAACCAGACGAGAGGCTTATGATCCCCTTGCAGGCGGAACTCGGTAAAGATTAAGTAATGCCTCCATGTTTGCGTGGTATGGTCGCGACCAAGGGAGTCGCCTCCCCAGCTCCAGCTGCGGTAGTCAGCTCTGCTGTCGCGGTCACGCCCGGCCCTCGAGCAGAAACCCTGTGCGGCACCAACTGCTTGCGCCCTCGCTTCCCGCCACCGCGGAAGGCTCCTGTCACACTCTTTCACCGAGTGCGCGACATAGTCTGGAAGGAACCGGATCCCGGGGTACAAGTGAGCCATGTCATCTACACGGTCTTTCAGCAAGTAGGCGTTACCGATGCATGAATCGATGGCCTTCCCCCCCACCGGCTCCGGCACCACCCCCTTCGCCTCCCCCAACAGGCGCTCCACCCATAGCTCGATGTTGGAGCTGACAACGCCTACCTTCTCCTCTTGCTTGCACAAGTGTACCACGGCTAGGCGTAGATTCAGCGTCAGCATGTTCATAGGGCACTCGTTCTCAATAATGACAGCGAACTCCCTCATACGCAGCTCCGCTTGTGCGCGAGCCTCTGCGCGGTCTTCGATTGTGCCGGCGCACACCTGCCGGATGAAATATATCACAGCCTCCCTCAGCTTCCACCAAGCCCTGTCCAACTCTCGGTTGAGACTCTCAAGGACGTCCATGAATACCAGCGGGCTGAATATCAAAATGAAGTTGAGCCAGTCCTCCATAGTGTAGTTCCCTGCAAACAAACCAAGCGTTCCGGGCGACATCAGCATGCATGCACCGTTCATTCAATCAATGGTCGACCCATACAACGGGCGGGCCCATGCACACAATGCACGTAGATCTCGCATGCATGGGAAGAACAGCTTTCCTGCAATCATGCCAGCACACCTACCTGCATATTGCACCACGTCCTGGTACTCACGGTGCATGTCGTGCGGGGCACACAGCCCTTTGCCGTTCTTCTGTAGCTGCTTTAGCTGCGCGGCGTTGAAGTAGCACGTGTCATCGCAGTTGGGCACCTTGTGGCGGAACATCTTCACAGTACTCTTCACGACACCGAAGGTCATACAGTGCATGAAAGGCAGCACGTATGCCGACATGGCGGTGAAATATTCCAGGGCCTCCAGGGGACCCTTACCGTAGCGCCCGGTCCGCATGGGATCAGCGCCCTCCTGGGTTAGCTTGACTAGTTCCTCGTGATCCTCCTGGGTTAATAGCACCGACGGGTCCCAGGCATGAACCGTCTCCCGTCCGGTAAATAGCTTTGTGCGATAGGCTTGGCATAGCCTAGGCAATACATCCCACCAGTTGGTCCGGGGGTGCCCTCCCACAGGCTCAGGTAATCGTTGCGTCTGGCAGCCACCGGAGCGAACCTTCCCAGATCGTTCCGCGCAACGGTGTCACAGTAGCACAGCACCAGAAACACACTGAACTTATCATGCCACTTGCCAAAGTAGCCATCGTATACTCGGAACGGCGTGCCTTTGTCGTCAGCGTGCCCGTCGCGTAACTCCTTGAGCTCCTTCACGAGGCGCTCTTGGATCACGTCATTGTTCTTCCAGTGCTGCCTAGGGCCCGGAACCACAATTACGAGCCCGGTAAATTCCATCCTAACCCGATCCTGCGAACACCCGCATGGATGCACCGTCAGTCCTCCCTTCTTCAATCACCGGGAAGCCTTCACAGCCAGACACGCTAGCAGGTGTACAACCTACGGCACGCAAGGCGGGACGCAGTGCACCTTGCATACGCCTACACTGCAGAAGGAGACCAGCAGCAGGGGACCACCCGGCATGCGTTACACTGGTTAGCCTTATTCTAGTAACAAGGCACATCGCAACGGTTCGAGTTGCAGATTGTGGCGGCGTGTACCCGAGGGTGCAGGTCCGCGCTCCGCATCGCTCCGAACCTCGTGGACCATCCCCTGCACCGTGCGCGCCACATTCCCACCATTACGCCCGGTGGTGTGTCCCCACCCTCACGTGCAACGCATCGTTTGCACCAGACAAGTACTTCACCCAGACTCCGATGTCCGCAAGAAAATTGTCCTGCACGTCCGCTGCTACCTGCGGTGGCTGAATCGTACCCGCAGTGCGAACTCCACCCGGGGGTGCATGCGCCGCCACCCCGCCGCCAGCAGGATCCGCCGCTACCTGCGGTGGCTGAATCGTACCCGCAGTGCGAACTCCACCCGGGGGTGCATGCGCCGCCACCCCGCCGCCAGCAGGATCCGCCGCTACCTGCGGTGCCTGCATCGTACCCGCAGTGTGAACTCCACCCGGGGGTTATTCACCTTCACCGCACCACCAGATGAATGGAATAAGTGCCCCACGTTCTTGGTGGGGATCGCACGATCCATAATAACCGTTGCTAGGTTTGAGGCCCTGCACGCCTTCAGGATTCCAAAGACCAGACTGCGCAGTCCGGGGCAATGCACACCCATCCGCTGGTAGAGAAGACAGGTGTCCGTCCGCTGTGTGTCTGCGGACCCATCGAATGTCAGCGGTCCCACGCGTGCAGGGACACGCGGAGGATCTACTCTCTGACCATCTCTCCACGTGATGCGGGCAAGCTCTTCCTTCTCTGCCTCCGGCCTCGCATCCCACGCTTCCTCCCCAACGAAGGCTTCCAGCACTTCCCAGGCTAGGACGAGGTCGGACATCTTGAGAGTGGCGTGCAGCCGCGCCTCCGGGGGTGGCAGCTTTGACCAGCCTTCCATGTTTTCGAAGTTGGGACATGTGCTGGAGAGGTGCAAAGGGTGCACCACTCGGGGCGCCCCAACCGCATGCTGGTTGCGCCAGTCGTAGCATGGGCCACACATCACCAGACCGGGTTGCTGGAGGCTAGTTCCCTGCAACGGGTCACACTCTTCATCCGCCTGCATGCACAGATCGCAGCTCCATACTTCAGGCAGGCTCCCGTAGCTCCCTCCAAACCGTATTGCGTCGCCGCAAGCAAGGCATTGCAAGTGCCATGGCATCCCATACTGGGACAACGTTCCCAGCGGCTCGGCGCGGATTTCGTCGTGCGTGGCGGGGACTCCAGCCTCCGTGCTGATGGCGCCGTAGAGAATTGCGGACATCGTGGCCGCGGTACGCAGGCCGCGACCCCCACCAGGCACCTCCCCAACCGGGCAAAGCCCCCGATGCACAGTTCTGTCCCCCGGCCAAACAATGACGCTGCCCGGCGGGCCAGCAAAACGGACGCGCCTTAACGGCGTGGCTGACGGAAAGCCGGACGCTGCGTGATCGAGTGTGAAGTGGAACGCGCCGTCCTCGCACCGCTGCCAATGCCTTCCATCTACCGAATCAGGCAGGAGTTCCGTGTAGCTCTGCTCGTCAAGGAACATCCCGGAGGAAAACTGGGTAGGGAAAACTGCCTCCTCGCCGCTCCGGAGCAAGAGGTCAGTGTGCCACAACTGCACCCAGCTCCCCAGGTTGCGCAGGAGGACAGCTGGTTTTGGCAAGAACTGGCCAACCCCTGACACCCGGACCGCCTTCTGCATGCTGGCGTGATGATGCTCAAGCACCTTCCCCCAGATCCCCGGATATTCCGCTTTCGCGCGCTCCCAGTCCACCTTCACGGAATACCTCGCCCCTGGTCGGAGACACCGCTCGTCCCGCTCGACCCGCGGGTCCCACTCACGCGTGCTGAACAGGGAAGAGGGCGTCAGAAAATTCGCAACCGCACGGTCTGTAGCTTTTGTGAAAAGCGATGAACAGCGGGGACAATCCTTCACGCACACGATCGTTTCCAAGATCCGCGCGCACTCCGCCTTACAGTCTTCAATCTTCTGGTGGCATAAACGTATGCGCAGCTGCAACGCATCGCCCAGTGCCGTGGGGTCAACCCCTTCATTCACGCAGGGTGATGCGATGGAGCTTGCAAAAAGACTGTACCCGTTCCCAGGAGCTTCTGACGTTCTCCTCACGGTTCCCCAGCGCGACAGCTTCACACCGTTTAGTCATCATCGCTGAATCAGCCGGTGATGGGGATTCCAATTCTTCCATAGCCGCCGTCCAGCAATCCGCCAAGTTCACCAGATCCTGAATCGTGCACCCGTGTCTTTCGCACTGGTTCTGCACCATACGAAGGGTGGCCATACAGCATGCGGCCCAGACAAGCAGGCACGCCTTCTCCAGGTCAACCAATACGCAGTCCCCGTTGGACCCGCAGGACATGGGAGGGGGCACCACGTGCATGCCTAGCCCCTCCAGATCTTCGGGTAGCCCCGACTGCACGTGAAGAACCCTACATGGCGTATCCGCATGTGGATGGCCGTCCATGGCAGAGCACGCCATTGATACCTGGCCAACATACTGCGCCCCGCACCGACCCACCCGGGAGGCTTTTACCATGCTTCAACCTATGTTACCGCAAATTACCAATGATTTACCGTCAGTTTTTTTATATTTTATTTTTAATATTTTAACGTTTACCACCTGATTACCACCCCACATAGGGGCTTACCGCCGTTTACCACCAGTTTACCACATTTTAACACCAGTTTACCACATTCTACCACGATTCCTTCTCAGTGTGTTACCTGCCAGTCGCTTCGCAGCAGATCTTCGATCGTTTACATTTCTGGGTGGGGGTGCGATAACCCACGATCGATTGACCTTCATCTTCCGCGCATAGTTGCGTGTGTTCGGTCCCCAACCATCACCAAAAATCACGCAGTGGACGCCGTGAATCAGGTTGTACAAGATGTGCATCAGGTCGAGAAGGTAGTCCCGTACAACGTCAAAATCAGGAATGATTGACATCGGGCATGGTTCCTTAACCCCGCTCTGCTTCATGAATTCCTCGACGATTTGTTTAGGCACTCGTCCCTCTCTGATCATCTTGGCGTGGAGCTGTTGGGTTTCACGGACTTCGCTGTTGGTGCGAAGAGGGATTGGTTCACCTGCTCAATGACGGCGAAAATCAACACGACACGCTTAGACGGTGAATCACGCGTACGGAACACATCGGACTCCAGGCGTCCACGCGTGCGGACGCCGGTATCCACAAGCCCGGACAGGGTGTTCTTTAACACATAATTTAAGCTAAAATCCACGAGCTGTCCGTGGGGTGTCCACACGGTGGGCACACATACTCCGTACGTACGGCCGAAGAAGGAAAGGGGACAAGCGACGGGGTCATGCGTTTACCTGGTTGCAATCCTTGGTGTAGTGAGGAATATATGATTTTCGTTAGACCAGTTGTAGATTTCTCGGTACCCCGGATCCAGCATTTCAGGCAAGCGTAGTACGAATTAGCTCCGAATCGTCTCGCCGCGTCGCTCAAGCCAACGTAGTCTTCGAGCATTTTGTACAGCACGAGCTTGAACGTGAAAACCGTGTTGGTAATCGCATCGAACATGCGTACGCCGTTAGTCAGTCTGTTAACCTCCAAGGTGAACATGTCGTAGAACTTGCTGCTGACTTTCGGTTTTCCATCCCAGATTCCCCAAGTCATCACGTATTCTCGTTTGCAGCGAATTTCTCCCGGGAAGTTGACAATCGTAAAACACAGCGGAGTCACCGTGCGAATGCCGTCGTTGAAGGATTGGACGCCATCCGTCTGCACACGCCATAATGGCAATGTTCCTCGGGTCTTTAAATATGTCCCACTTGTTGCGAACGAAGTTGAGAAATCCTGGCGAGTCTGCACGAGCATTGGGAAACGATACATAAGAATTCCTTACACTCACTGTCCACACGGGTGGATAACTACTTACACACGTACGGACAACGAACGAACGAATTGTCCATGCGGTGTTCACAGTCATGGACAGGTTTGCACGAGCTCTGGGAAATGAGACCTAAGATTTCCGCAATTAAACTGTTCACATGGGTGGGTAACATTGTCCGTGCGTACGGACGGCGTACCAGGGAACATATCAAACTTTTATGTCGTACGGCCAACACTCAAAATTTCCATCGGCCAAGTTTCGGCCATCTCGGCCAAAATCTAAAATTGCCCGCCGCATGCGCAAAAATTTAATTTTAAGTATGACAATATCATAAAAATCGCACGATTTCGGGAAAATTTTCAAAATTTTACATAATTCGTCTCGGCCAACAAGCAAAAGCACCCTCGGCCAAACCTCGGCCACAACCTTCATCGTACGGCCACAGACCGGCCATAGGAGGTTGATATGTTCCCTGCGGCGTACGTGCATACCATCCACATGGTGTTCACCTACATGGACGAGCTTGCACGAGCAGTGGGAAATACGACATACGAATTCCGCACTTGCTTTGTCCACACGGGCGGACGATGCCAATCGTACCTACGGACGACGTACTGCCCTTACGTCCATGCGGTGTACACAGTCCCGGATTGAAATTTCGGAGTAAACTCACCGAGTATACCATGTATTTCCGCTCGGGGGTCTTTTGTGCCCGTGGGCACTACGACAGATGCTCGGAGATATGTTTTTGATTGAACGTGCAAAGGTACACAATTCGGATTTTTATAATATACTGGATCAGGGCCAGATTGAGGTACAAACGATAATTCGGTTCCGAGTTCTGAAGGCTAAACACTTCTCAAGTGCTCCACTTATTCACTCGTCACTCTTATTTTTGGCATTTTAGGTGATTTTTGGCTCATGTTGCCTAGTCCGGGTGTCGGACCTAGTGCACATGCTTGACAATCGTATACGATAGTCAAACGTGAGTTAGGATAGATGGACCTAGTGCACATGCTTGACAATCGTATACGAATGTCACACGTGAGTCCGTGTGTCGGACCTAGTACACATGCTTGGCAATCGTATACGATTGTCACATATTGTTTGGCGGAGTTTCGTTCATGACAAGAAATGGATGCATACCAGGATTCTTACCATGATGTTCGTGAACGCGTTCTCAAACTTTCCGACCGTGCTTCGCATCGGGGCCCATTTCGGTCGAATACAGGCTCGCAAAACTCACTCTGATTGAGGTTGGTCTGTGACCGATCAGGCTGAGCGACAGTGATATCATTTCTCGCTGCGAAAAAGAGTTTGAGAAGCGCGCACTTTACCAGGTGCAAGACTCTTCCCCATGGGCACGTCACTCTGTCAGTCACAAGCTCGGGCCCTTCTCGCGTATGCTGCTAGCGCACCATCGTAAAGGATGCCCGTCAATGCCCGGGTGGGTTCGGGTGCGTGTGGGGAGCACGGGTGGTACGACAGATGGATCAGGACTTCGCAATGATAGAGTACATCGTGAGCGCGCGCGCGCAGCAGAGCCGGGGCAGCGCGGGCGGGCTGTGTGACTGGCTCCCGGTTGCGGAGCTGCTTTTAGGCGTGCAGCAGGATAACGAATCTGGTGTTCCCTGCCAACTCTTTAGGGAGTGGCTGGTGAAGCATGCCCCCTTTTCTCTCTACGCAGTGGGCATTGGCAACCCTCCGATCACCTTCTGCATGGCATATTGGAAGCACGGCTGGCTTAGATTAAGCTGTGCAGCTCTTTCAGTCGATATATGCAGGACAGACCAGAAACCTTGGCTCAAGTTGGTTTTTCTCGAACCAACCTCTGCGTAAGAAAATGGAAGCATGGAGAGCTGAAATCGGGAATTCTCCGATCTGTGTGACCCATGGGAAACCTGGATGGCTCAGATTAGGTTTCGCAGCTCGATCGACGGCTGCGTGACCCATGGGAAACCTGGATGGCGCAGATTAGGTTTCGCAGCTCGATCAACGGCTGCTTGACCCATGGGAAACCTGGATGGCTCAGATTAGGTTGTGCAGCTCGATCAACGGCTGCATGATTCCTTTCAGAGACGCCTCGTCTCCCCCCCCCCTTTGCTGGCGCTTTCGGTTTCCTGCCAGGAGAGACAGTGCTTAGCCTTGGTCACTTGACTAGTCTCCAGGCCCCCTGGACCAGGTGCTTGGGGCAAACCTGGGCGCGCTAAGAGTAGAGTGGTGTGAAATGTTGGTGTGCGCTGCAGTTGGTGGGTGGGATGCCCCGGCAACGGCCCACAAAGCAATTCTGAACCGCCGCGCAGACATTGCAGCGTTCGCTCGAAGATTGTCCAAAGGCTCGGTGACCGCCTGCTATCCTCCTTTCTCTTAGTAAACTCTGTTCCCTCTCGCCGCAAGGCCTGTGTGATGCTGCCACGAGGGGGCGCCCATCAAACGCCTGTTGCGCCAGCTGCGGCTAACCTGATTCGCCAACCTGTCACGTGCCGTCCAAAACAAAACCCTAAGTAATTTTGCTATCCGACCGTCTTAGCCGTTCTCACTGTTCCTGACTGTTTCTAGAATAAGTGTGAATATATATCTTAACTATATCTCTCGCCCACCCCCCTTTGATTATTTTTCTCCTCTTCCTTTTCCCCTTGGTTTTCTTTCCTTTTTAATCACCGGGGGGTGGGCTTCAGTTACGGGTGGCTCCTAGCCCCCGCCACTACGGACTCCCGGTACGACACTATTTATTGTTCATTTTTTACTATCTATTAATCATTTTTCATTATTTTATTAATTATTGTCGCCTGCTTTTTCTTCGGCTCTCGGATTGATTTTACAGCAGATTCCTTTCTCCCTCTTCCCCTTCCCCGCTCCTTTACTCCTATGTCATCTGCGGGATCGCACACACTCGCTCGATCGCTTCCTTTGTCGATCACACCTCCTCTCCCCGCCCACATTCTGTTCCCTTTTTAATTTTCCTTGCCTCCTTTCATCTCCTCCTCGGTGCATTCTTTGTTCTGCATCCTCTCTTGTCCTTGCTGTGACTAGAATCTCTAGTCCCCAATTATCCTGCCCTTTGATCACTCTGCTCACCGGTGCTTCCGCTCCACCTCGACGCCGCGCCCTCGCACTCCGACGCTCCGACGCGCCTCGCTCGTGCTCCTGCCTGTTTGCTTCGTGCCTGCTCCCAACTTGAACGGTACGCTCTTCACTCCCTTTTGCCCTCTCACACACACTGACACTGCACGCACCCTAGGCATACGAACCGGCATATAGAGCACTGAGAGTCACAGCCCACAGTGCCACGGGGCCCGGGCAGCATGCACTCCTTCTTCCCCTCAATTCTCCCTGCCTGATTCTCTTTGCCCTACTCTCCCTGCTTGGTCCGTCAGGTCTCCTGCTTGATCCGTCATCGTCGGTCAGTTTAGAGCTTGGCGTTATGTCCGGGGAGCCTAGTGCGAGTTGGGAAACCTTGGTGATCACGTCCACCGTGCCTTGGTTTCCCCTGTAATTCTTTGTGGCTTTCACTCGTCTAGGTCCGAGCACCCCTGCTGGAGCCTCCGATCCCAGCACACTATTCACGGGGACGCACGGTGCAGTGTCGAGAGTCAGAATCGACTTCCTCAACCGGCTTTGGGCTTAGGGTCGCTGTCGTTCCCTTGTTCCTTGTCTCCCTGCCTTCCTTCTTGCCCTTAACTCCTCACCCTGCTTGATCCTGATCTCTCTCTTCCCTCTCTCCCTGTTTTGATATCTGATCCTCTGGTTTTGATCTTTGATCTTTGTGCTAGGTTAGGTGGGCGAGAGTCTCCCTCCTCCCCTCTCTCTCACTCTCTCACTCTTCGTGAATCATATGAAATCTCGTCTTACATCTATTCGGCGTCTGATAATTCAGCGGTTGAGACAAGCCCTGCAACGCTACAACCACGAACAATCGTGACACAAGAGATCCGACAGTCTTCCTAAGAAGAGCTCGACAGTCGACACACGTGTATAATCCGTATGAAAGTCAAAGGAAACTATGAAAGTGATGAAAACTATTAAAACCACGCATTTCAATTTTGAATTTGGTGTCCACCGTGTCACTCTCGGGGTCTCGCAAGCCAGAGGTTACGAGCTTCGGCCGCTGCGCGGCCGATCGCGATTTTCGAGACAAGGAATTGGATGGAAAGCAGCTCGTATAAACCTCTGAACTACCACATAATGTTTTTAAATTGTTGATAAATTCGGGAAATTTCGCCGCATCCGGAGGCTCTTACTTGTGAGAGCACGTATTTATAGAATTAGAGACCCTCGTAACGTCTCCTATATACATATATATATATATATATATGGTATATATATATATGCGATGCCTTGTTGTTGTTACGTTCACGGATTTAAGATGTCATTTGGCGTGCCCTCTGGTGCGACGTGTTCTCGATCGCGCCCCCCCAAGCCCTGACCAGAAGGGTGCACCGCCGCCCGCTGAGTCTGATGACGAGATTCAATTATGCGATGGTGCTAGCTTCTCCCCGATGACGATGTTTGCGCTGGTGATGGCGTTGGAGCTGGGGTCGCTGCTGCTACTGAATGACCATCTCCGTTCGCTTTCCTCATACATAACAAATCAAAACTAAAAAGCGAACGCGGAGGCTAGAGCTAGAACTAGAGGCTTCGAACACCCAGTTCAGATGCTGTTCACTTATGTGAGCTGCGGAAGCCCGTCTACTTTATGTTCGGGCGCGTTTGCTTCCTTACTGTTCAGTTCTTCGGCATTTTATTGGACATTGCGTGCACCAAGTTACGCATGCCGTCCGCGTATGCGTTCGTGCACACTTTGCCTGCTCCCCTTGAATTGTGTGCACGCGTATATTCATTCCTTGGCGTGCAGTGTGCATTTGTGTGGGCCATAGGCCTTCCAAGCCGAAGTCCGTTGCATATTCATGTCGCTCATTGTGCGAGGGTTCCTCGGTTCAGTTCTGCGCGGTAGTTCTGATCGTGTACGTGTGTGTTCTGCGCAGAATTGCTGTGCGTATCCCGATTGTCGGTTTCACAGGAACATCCGGCAACACGGATATGTTCTGTGCGGGAATCTGTTGCGGGAGAATTAGCTGAATATAGTGTTATGTATTATTGTCTCCCACCATGCAGCCTGCGTAAAAGCCTAGACAGAAATCAAAACTTTCCAATTGTATCCTGGTATCACTTGTCACCTCAACATGTTATTCTGTTATCACTTGCCACCTCAGGATTTTATTTTGTTATCACTTCCGAACATTCTTTTATTACTTGCCACCTCAACCGATAGCACTATCATAACATCCAGCGTGTCAGCAACTGATGGTAGCTCTTAAAAAACCAAAAATCCGATAACTATGTGTATACGAAGTAACGAAAATGTTGCCGGGCCTAGCGGCATATGTCAAAGACCAAGGTACACACTGTTTGAAATTTCTTTTGTGTGACTCTGTTTTAGTTGTATGTTTACACAACAAAATATACAGGCAGTTGGATGAATACTAATTTTCATATGAATAATACCCATCAATGCATTGTTAAAAAGCTTTCCGTAGCGCTTTCACGGGTTTTGTTGGCCCGATCATTAGTAGGAGTGGTCTATGACCAAAAAACCCGATGGACTTGTATGCATGCAGGAGCAGTTGGCCTGCATTTTTCAAATATGCCCGACACTCGATCGAAGGTACACTGTGCGCAAAGCAGGCCGTGCCAGTGAACGTTACAATCTAAAACAAAACTCGCAAGCACCAGACAGGGTTGCCAGCAGGTCACTGTCTTCCGCAAAAAATTTACAAACTTTCCCACGCTTTCGACATACAGTATGCCGGGTCAGGGTGAAGCTGTCTCACGTAAGTTTCTCTAAAAATCCCCCACGATACAAACTGAAAGAAGAGCTGCAGAGCGTGTCTTACGCAAAAAGCTGTCAAAATTTCCCACGCTTTCGTTAGACAAAGGGACCATCACCGATAAGCTGGATCCTGTAAGGCTTGTAAGAGCAAAAAACAAATCAAATATGCAAATATGTCATCCAGTAAGCAGTGAGGTGCAGAAGCTGTGTCAGTCTCTCATCCCTGCGGTGTTGCTGAAGCATAGTGGCAATCATTCCCCATCCCGAGAGGGGCGGTTTCTGTGCCAGAGCAAACATTCCCCAAGTCAGCCAACCCTGCGGTCTGCTAACAACGTCACACAAAACCCGATACACTATGACACCGATTCAATAACAATACCGATGATACCAGTGATTAAATGATATAGATATATGGCCAATGTCTGATAGTAAGCATGTCTAAACTTTCATACATTTGTAGCAGATTGGAAGACTATGGGTGTATGAATTCAACACAGGGTATCATGATCGTGATAGACTTGCCTGGCAAGCATATCAGCGTAAACCCTCCCTTATCACCAAAATGCACCCCTCTCCAACTTACCACGAAAGAATCCACAGACTGCGGTTGGCATCTCGAAGTGCCGTCGCTAGCGCCTCCGCCCCGGCAGCTCCGCGGCCATTCGCTGCATCTCCCACCCACATCCCACCCCACATGCATCAGCCTCTCTCCGCATCACCCATTGCCCACCTCTCTGCATGCGACATATCAGCTTGAACCCTCCCTCCACCATCACGCACATGCACCCCTCTCACACTTACCAAAGATATCAAGTGTATGCAGCTTGCAGTTGATATCTCGAACTGCCGCCGCTAGCGCCTCCGCCCCGGCATCTCCGACGCCACTCGCTGCATCTCCCACCCACATCCCACCCCACATGCATCAGCCTCTCTCCACATCACCCATCGCCCACCTCTCTGCATGCGATATATCAGCTTGAACCCTCCCTACCCCATCACGCACATGCACCCCTCTCACGCTTACTAGCAATTTGAAGTGTATGCAGCTTGCAGTTGGCATCTCGAAGTGCCGCCGCTAGCGCCTCCGCCCCGGCATCTCCGACGGCATTCTCTGCATCTCCCACCCACATCCCACCCCACATGCATCAGCCTCTCTCCGCATCACCCATCGCCCACCTCTCTGCATGCGACATATCAGCTTGAACCCTCCCTCCCCCATCACGCATATGCACCCCTCTCACACTTACCACCGATAACAAGTGTATGCAGCTTGCAGTTGGCATCTCGAAGTGCCGCCGCTAGCGCCTCCGCCCCGGCGTCTCCGACGTTATTGTCTGCATCTCCCACCCACATCCCACCCCACATTCATCAGCCTCACTCCGCATCACCCATCGCCCACCTCTCTGCATGCGACATATCAGCTTGAACCCTCCCTCCCCCATCACGCACATGCACCCCTCTCACACTTACTAGCGATATTAAGTGTATGCAGCTTGCAGTTGGCATCTCGAAGTGCCGCCGCTAGCGCCTCCGCCCCGGCAACTGAAATGCGATTCCCTGCATCTCCCACCCACATCCCACCCCACATGCGTCAGCCTCTCTCCGCATCACCCATCGCCCACCTCTCTGCATGCGACATATCAGCTTGAACCCTCCCTCCCCCATCACGCACATGCACCCCTCTCACACTTACTAGTGATATCAAGTGTATGCAGCTTGCAGTGGGCATCTCGAAGTGCCGCCGCTAGCGCCTCCGCCCCGGCATCTCCGACGGCATTGTCTGCATCTCCCACCCACATCCCACCCCACATGCATCAGCCTCTCTCCGCATCACCCATCGCCCACCTCTCTGCATGCGACATATCAGCTTGAACCCTCCCTACCCCATCACGCACATGCACCCCTCTCACACTTACCGCGATATTAAGTGTATGCAGCTTGCAGTTGGCATCTCGAAGTGCCGCCGCTAGCGCCTCCGCCCCGGCATCTCCGACGTCATTCCCTGCATCTCCCACCCACAGCCCACCCCACATGCATCAGCCTCTCTCCGCATCACCCATCGCCCACCTCTCTGCATGCGACATATCAGCTTGAACCCTCCCTCCCCCATCACGCACATGCACCCCTCTCACACTTACCGCGGATATCAAGTGTATGCAGCTTGCAGTGGGCATCTCGAAGTGCCGCCGCTAGCGCCTCCGCCCCGGCATCTCCGACGTCATTCACTGCATCTCCCACCCACATCCCACCCCACATGCATCAGTATCTTACATTACGCCAATTACCAAGTTCACATCTGCTAACGTTAGATCGATGCAAGCTGTTGAGGAGGGATATTGCACAGCATCGAGAGGGCGGGGCAAACCTCCACGTCGAAAGAGACACTCTCGGCTTTGGAGCTAAGTCGCTGCACAAGGTCCGCTGCATCATATGCGTGGACATACACAAGCGGCCCGCCTTCCATGCGCAGGCTCCTCAGACGACCCAGTCCAACCAGAATAGCTTCCACCTCACGCCACCTTGCACGCAGCTGCTGACACCCGGAGATATCGACGGCTTTGAAAGGCGCACCTCGAGTAATTGCCCTTTGGACCTGCAAGACTCCCCCGCGAGATGCTCACTCAGGCCGTGGCTATCCCGACGGCTGTTAGCCCCAGTTCTTCATGCTCATGGACATCACACTTGTTAAGAAAACGAAAACGAGTCTTTAACCAATGAAGGGGCTGAGTTGGGAAAAAAGCACAGCAGAGCAAACATACACACACTTGAACATTCCGCGAAAGCCACGCCAGGTGTGCAGTCACTTGTTTGCTTCTGATCCACGCTTTGCATCAAGCTGTAGCATGGCGGTCACCCAAGCAGGTGGAAAGAAGGATTGACACCATCAGCTCGGGACCGATGCAACAAAAATGGGATGGAGACGCGCCAGGGTCCGCAGCACAGGCACGTCGACTTTCAAGCGATCTGATAGACGGAGATCTTCGGTAACGATGACTTGTTCCACGAGCTGTTTGCCGCGCTTGCTCACGCTTCCCAGCATTGCTTGGTCGTCGGCTCGTAAGTTGTCGAGGACGAGTCCCCCCACGTCAGGCACGGTCAACAGATCTAATAGGGTGATCGAAGCTGAAGCATATCTGTGCGGCGGAGCTGGCCTCGTCAGTAACGTGCTGCCGGACATTATATGTTGCAGTTTGCCTGTGATTGAGACGCGCCGACACACCTCCGCGATCTTGAGACCAAGTGCTCGATGCCACGCCCTTGGCTACTCCATGCACTATGCCATTAGATGTGCTACCAAATCGGGGTTTCGTCTCATAAACCAGACCAGGGGAGAACGGTCTGCGCGTTTGCCATTATGTGCTCTTATCTGATTCTCCTCAAAGTCTGAGCGAGGAAGTGGGGTACATGGACGTGGAGAACCTGCGACTTGGTCGCCGCGAAGTGTTGCAGAGATGATATACAATCAATACAGCCGCAATTGTCCGCAAAGCGGAGGGCATGCATCCCTTGACGGTATGGCCCCTCAATCACATGTGGTGTGGGCGCGGGGAAGGCTGCACCTCAGAGCGTCGCTAAGGGATGCTGCTCCCGATGCGGAGTGCTGCTCAACGGGGCATACTGGGGCGGCGACAAACACACATCAATGTAAACAACCGCCTTTGCGTCTCTCAATTCCCCCGCATCAACTAAACCTACCCCCGAACAGCCCATTGAGTCCTCCAGATGATTTCTATGCATATACAACGTTGTATGTGCGTGTGTGCTTAGCTTTCCGCCGATATCCAAATGGTTAATATCCTGGCCATCAAGCCAGCTGGGAAATCCTGTTGGGCTGCACTATGTACCCACGCCGGGTATCAATAGCTTCAGCATCCATTTCGCGACATTCATCCGGAATCTCCAGAGCTCCGCGGAGAACGAGACCCCTAACCCCGACTGGCCCACCTAAGCGCATCTGAGTCTGCCTCGCCTGCGCGTTGAAACCACCCGCCTGGCAGCCTTGAACCAACGCGTTAGTGCCGACTGCCCCTTTCGATCGAGGCTCTTCACCCAAAGCGGTTGCTATGCAATCGACAAAATTGCAAGAATGATATAATATCATATCTTCCAAGTTGGGATACGCAACCATTTGCTACTCACTATATACCCCGGATACTTCGATCATCAACGGTGTGGCGCGATGCAACAAGGTGCTTCGATGCTCGGGTGAGAACGCACCTAAAGATCACGACGCTTTGACATCGTTGGCGCTGAGGTTTTCATGCAAAGCCTCGCGAGAATATGGCTCGTCGACAGATCCCTACAGCCAAGAAAGCGCACGAAAACAGTATGAGACTCTTCGTTGTTGTGCACAGACTCGTGATATCTGCATGCACGCCACTCTAAGAGAATTGAAACCCACTGCTGCTGAAACTGCACGGTCGACACAAAGATGTAAGATCACTCACAAAACCTTACCGTAATGCGTAAATCACATACTGTATTAAATGTAAGCACATACCTCATACGAGATACGACGCGACAGTCATACGACATCCGACATAGCACAATATTGGGGGGAATCTTTAGATTGTCGCCCCCTTTCTTATAAATGCCAATATGAATATAAAGCGAAGCTCAAAAAGTTTATGGAAGCTAGAAAGCATGCGATGGTATGGTATTCTATTGGTTTGGTATGATAGTGCATACAGTAGGCTAACGTAAGTCTGGTCGACAAATAAGTGAGGCCGCAAATCACACCTCAGCTCAGCCTCAGCTCAACAAATGAGGTCAAAAATCGTCACATTCGGATTGACATGCATGATACAAGATACTTTCTAAGGTGACCATGACCAAGCCTTTGCGCGTCACGCCGCGCGGCGCCGGTATGTGTCCACGGTGATCCACGGTGTAAAGTGTCACGTGACGGGCGGGGGCACTTGTATGCAAATGTATGGTCTCGCTCTTTCGTTTGGTGCCCCACACCAAAATCCTCTGAAACTTAGGATTCGTGCTCTCTGCATCAAGGATCCACTGTTGTATAGCTTGAGATACTCTTTCGTTGCATTGATCGTCAGAAATAGGGCATCACCTACCATGTACAGGTATGCATGACTGCATCTGCTGCGAACAATCGTCCTCTCGTGTGCCCACTTTCTGCTTTGCAAAGGCCTTCGTTATGTTTCTCAATATCCCATCTCGCGCAGAATCCCTTCCCGTCAGCTTCAGGAGGACAGTTGTTCTGACTCGTTATTGTCGGCTGTTGCACAGGACGTCGCCCGCAAACATGCGCGCCCGCGCCCTTTTTTCCGGAACATTGCATCAGTTGAGGGCCGGTGTCCCCAAGCCACCATCTCACACGCCGTTTCAAAGCGGGTTCCATCGAAGAGTTCGTTACAACTCCTATGCAGTTATGGCACATCCCACTAATGCTAGCTCAGGTATAAGACCTCCTCTCGATGGAGCACTTGCTTTTTGCCTCGGTCATTCGAGAATAGCTGCCCCCTCGTCCCATGTGCACTGCGATACCATTTTCGTTAAGTGAAAGTAAAGATGGATTTCGGAATTCCTGCAAAGTTTCTATGTGCATTCGGTACCAGTGTGCACACGCTGTGTTGGAGGAGCTTTTTTTTTTCTCCGACAACTCGCTTCCGAACCGCTGCATCGCCTCTGTTTTGCCTCTCGCCTAAAGTCGGCTTCCCTGTGGACTCAGATAGCGTCTCGGAGCAAGGCCCCGCCACAGGATACAGGTGGGGAGCCATGACTTTAGTCCTCTCCCGTTACTTCGCTCCAAAAGCGTGGCCTGCTGAAAGTGAAAGGTCGAGGCGCTCTTTGGTAGGTTTCGCATTCGAAGGCGATGTGCGAGGCCCACAGCCAGCTATCACCCGCGCCGCAGCATGTCTTGCGCGCAGCAGTGGTTCCACGCGCCGCAGCATGTCTTGCGCGCAGCAGTGGTTCCACGCGCCGTTGCCTTGCGATCACTCATGTTGTACGCGTTCGGCACCGAGTGACGCTGTGAAGCGCGACTGGCTCCATTTGCTAGCGCTCCGCCGGGCGAGGCCTCCAGCAGTTTTCCGGACCTCTCCGTTGCCACAAAGAGATCTACGGCAACCGTTCTTACAGCGACCTCCGTATTCCACACCTCCAGCGCCCTCCGGTATCCGTTTTTTCGATGGCTGAGGGTACGCCTCGCGCTCCTGGTAGGTGGAGCAAGTCGGAGGACGACTCGAGCGTCGAACGTCTCTTCGACCCTCCCGTCGATACGGAAGCTGAGTCAGCGCCCTCTGATGGGAAGAAACCTCGGGGTTCGGGCGGTAAAGCCAAAATGTCGGGCTTCGGGGGTAAACCGAAAGGTAACTGGGCTGCGCACTTTGCTGTGATGGTAGGACAGCCGTTGGATGGTGTGCTTGATGCGTCATCGCCAAGAGAGCTCTCTGTCGTGAAACAAGTTTTGTAACACGTCGTGCAATACGGCATGTAGTGCGGCGTGCAATACACCTTGCAAAACGTTACGCAAAGCACGGATCCACAATGTCGCCTCCAAAAGCAAGGCAAAACTCGGAGGCAACTCTCTGAGGGCACGTGGATAATAGTGCTAAAGCACTTGCAGCCGACACATTTAAATCGTAGGCCGCGAATGCGAGAAACAAATCCTGGAGACGAACCCTCGAGAGTTTCCAGCGAGCACTGTTCAGGCAGAGCAGGATAAGGTACTATTCATCTCAAGGTCTAGTGAGAGAGAGCTCAGTGCCCTGAGGTGGTTTGCTGAGGTGCAGGCATGGGTGGCGGCAAGGCGGGAGGTTTCGGAGGGAAAGGAGCTAAGGGCCCGAAGAAGGCCAAGAAGGGCGCTGCAGGCGGCGCCCGGTGCGCGGCTCCTCGGCCTTCCGCAGTTCGCTCGAAGGCAAACAGTTCTGATCCCTGCCAGAGGTGCTCGGGCTGGGGAGAAGCTGTCGGAGGCGCTCGGGCTGGGGAGAGGCTGTCGGAGGCGCTCGGGCTGGGGAGGCTGTCGGAGCGCTCGGGCGAGGCTGTCAGGAGGAGCTGGGGAGGCTGTCTGGCTGTCGGAGCGCTCAGGCTGGGGAGAGGCTGTCGGAGGCGCTCGGGCTGGGAGAAGCTGTCCGCGCTCGGGCTGGGGAGAGGCTGTCAGAGCGCTCGGGCTGGGAGAGGCGGAGCGCTCGGGCTGCTCTCTGGGAGGCTGTGCTCGGGCTGGGGAGAGGCTGTCGGAGCGCTCGGGCTGGGGAGAGGCTGTCAGGGGGCTCGGGCTGGGGAGGCTGTCGGAGGTGCTCGGCTGGGGAGAGGCTGGTCGGGCGCTCGGGATAAGCAGAGGCTGTGGGCGCTCAGGCTGGGGAGAGGCTGTCGGAGCGCTCGGGCTGGGGAGAGGCTGTCGGAGGCGCTCAGGCTGGGGAGAAGCTGTCGGAGGCGCTTGGTCCGAATACAGGCTCGCAAAACTCACTCTGATTGAGGTTGGTCTGTGACCAATCAGGCTGAGCGACAGTGATATCATTTCTCGCTGCGAAAAAGAGTTTGAGAAGCGCGCACTTTACCAGGTGCAAGACTTCTCCCCATGGGCACGTCACTCTGTCAGTCACAAGCTCGGGCCCTTCTCGCGTATGCTGCTAGCGCGCCATCGTAAAGGATGCCCGTCAATGCCCGGGTGGGTTCGGGTGCGTGTGGGGAGCACGGGTGGTACGACAGATGGAGCAGGACTTCGCAATGATAGAGTACATCGTGAGCGTGCGCGCGCAGCAGAGCCGGGGCAGCGCGGGCGGGCTGTGTGACTGGCTCCCGGTTGCGGAGCTGCTTTTAGGCGTGCAGCAGGATAACGAATCTGGTGTTCCCTGCTAACCCTTTAGGGAGTGGCTGGTGAAGCATGCCCCCTTTTCTCTCTACGCAGTGGGCATTGGCAACCCTCCGATCACCTTCTGCATGGCATATTGGAAGCACGGCTGGCTTAGATTAAGCTGTGCAGCTCTTTCAGTCGATATATGCAGGACCGACCAGAAACCTTGGCTCAAGTTGGTTTTTCTCGAACCAACCTCTGCGTAAGAAAATGGAAGCATGGAGAGCTGAGATCAGGAATTCTCCGATCTGTGTGACCCATGGGAAACCTGGATGGCTCAGATTAGGTTGTGCAGCTCGATCAACCCATCGGAAACCTGGATGGCTCAGATTAGGTTTCGCAGCTCGATCGACGGCTGCATGACCCATGGGAAACCTGGATGGCGCAGATTAGGTTTCGCAGCTCGATCAACGGCTGCTTGACCCATGGGAAACCTGGATGGCTCAGATTAGGTTGTGCAGCTCGATCAACGGCTGCGTGATTCCTTTCAGAAATGCCTCGTCTCCCTCCCCCTTTGCTGGCGCTTTTGGTTTTCCTGCCAGGAGAGACAGTGCTTAGCCTTGGTCACTTTACTAGTCTCCAGTCCCCCTGGACCAGATGCTTGGGGCAAAGGGCGCGCTGAGAGTGGAGTGGTGTGAAATGTTGGGGTGCGCTGCAGTTGGTGGGTGGGACGCCCCGGCAACGGCCCACAAAGCCATTCTGAACCGCCGCGCAGACATTGCAGCGTTCGCTCGAAGATTGTCCAAAGGCTCGGTGACCGCCTGCCATCCTCCTTTCTCTTAGTAAACTCTGTTCCCTCTGGCCGCAAGGCCTGTGTGATGCTGCAACGAGGGGACGCCCATCAAACGCCTGTTGCGCCAGCTGCGGCTAACCGGATTCGCCCGGTGCTGCTTTGATGCGGTGATGCCGGGCTGGATCTGGCTATTGTGTGACACTTCTGCCAGCTCGGCATATATCCTCGGATTCTCCCAGCACCAGAAGTGTCCAATGCCTCCTTCGGTGACTGTAGGTGGACTCGCCAAGGGATCACGCCGTCGGTACGGGGCTAGTCGCAATATATCTGCCGTATATCTGCCGTGTGTGGCTTATCCTTGGACCGACTCCTTTGGCATGACATAACCAGAAAGGATCGGCTGCACTATGTACCCTCACCAGGGATCAAAGGATTCAGCACACACTTTGGGAAACTTATCCGGATTCTCCGGAGCTCACTAGTGAAGAATAGGACCCCCTAAGCCTTACTGAGCCACCTGAGCCCCTCTGCACCTGCACCGCCGGCGCGCGGCTGCCATGTCTCTGGAGCCGGTTCACCTATGCCCCCCGAGCTGGACGATCTCTCCACCATAAAACCTACGTTCAGGGCCACCCCTCTGCTCCCTGAGCCTCACTGGGCCACCTGAGCTCCTCTGTAACTGCCCTGCCGGCGCACTGCAGTGTCCCTGCGGTGTCTCTGCCGTGAGTGGCTCCTCGCACAATATCACAGCGTGTGTAGTGGAATTCGGCCATCACCTTAGCCCTTTCCAGCCATTTGCAACCCATGGCATCTGTCTACCCGCCTTTCCACCTGGCAAGGCGCCTACATATTCTATTCTGCGCTTAGATTGTGTTATGCTGCTCAGGCATACCGCATGCGTCCCTTAACGTGCCTCCCGGCCCCCGTTGTCCATGCGCCCAGAGAGCTTGCAGTGCGGGGCCCCAGCATAGATATGTTATACCGCTGTGCTGCTGGTGTGTCCTGAGGGTCTTCTGGGTCCTCGTGTACGCAGGGCCCCCTCGAGTTCGCCTTTGAGACCCGCGATAGCTTTAGTCAGGTCAGACTTCCACTCCCTCACCGACCTCCCCTCTTCTCCCCGTGCACTGGCGCTCACCCTCCTTGCGCGCGCCCTTCTGCAGTGCTTTCAAATAGCTTGTCTTGAAGTGTGTGGATTGTGACGCACGCTGTGGGAGATCCACGAAGTGTCCACTGACATTGGCATCGGATGTCACTCTCTGCTGCGCCCGTCAACGGTGTGTGCCAGGTTCTGCTGCGCTTGTCTGGATGACTTATCATTCGATGACTATGTCGCATGGTGCTCGTATCTGAATATTGAGGCTCGCCGCCCATGCGGCAAGCAGGTGGTGAAGGCTATCAAGGGGACAGACAACGTGGACGAGGGAAATGCCTACGAGATCATGGGGCTGGATCGGGACGCAACGCAGCAGCAGGTTTGCTAACACATTCCCTGCATCACGTGGGCTTACCCGTTCCCTTCATCGCGTCTCGTTCTAAAAGGCTGACTTTGGATATCATCGCACCCAAACACGGCCACCGCTTTGGCAAGGGTGCCAAAAGAAATCGCCAGCATGAAAAGGCATTGTCTCATTCGTTTTCTATATGTAACTCAGCCTCAACTCCCAGCGGCGGTCCAGTTCATTCGGAATGGCTGCTAGCTGCTCTTGGGTCATCTCGTGGCGCTCATCGACTGCTGCTGCGCCCCAATCCCGGTTTCATTGGGCGACGCGTGGCAGGCGCTTTTTAATCGGCGCTGTACAACAACTTGTTTGCATGAGTGTTAGACTACCAATCTGGCGGCAAGTACGCGGCCCTCAACTTGTCGCTGAACCAGTGGCCGAATGCCGCATGGGTAGGGGTGACTTGTCCTGCCGGTAGGGGTGACCTGTCCTGCCGGTAGGGGTGGCTTGTCCTGCCGGTAGGGGTGGCTTGTCCTGCCGATAGGGGTGGCTTGTCCTGCCGGTAGGGGTGGCTTGTTGCCCGTCTGCTTTCCTGCTGTCAAATAGGGGCGCCCACCAGCGAGCCGCGGGCATCAGCGGTCCGTTAGCTGCCTCTGGCCTTGTAAGTCCAGGTTGCTGCTGTATGGCGGATGGCCACATTTCAAAATCAGTTGTGCGCTCCCCGCGGAGAAGTGGCTGGTCTTCCCGAAGCCGTCCCAGCTTCCATCCTGCCGTTGTTGATGAACTTCGCACACCCTCTCAGAGACCTCGAGGGAAGGAATTCTATTCCGTGGCCTTGACCCTGCCCTTGAAGAAAGTGCGGGTGAGCTCGTCCAGGTCTATGCCAAAAGTATTTTGGGATGTTTTGGAATTTCTCTTCAGTCTCTTTGCTCCGCAGCAGGGTCCCGTGCCGCGGGTCTGTCCAAGGTAAAGGGTGGAACTGTGCAGTCCGTGTCTCTGTGGCCAAAAAGAACACACAACTCCGCGCACACACGATTCTCCCCGCATGGGTGGAACTAGATTCCGCAGCGCACTCTGCAAGAGCTGGTTATACGCGCTTGATGTCTGTCTTAATCGATGAACCGGTGTGAGGCGGTCTCCTCCGCGTCCGTCCGATGCAAGGCGGTCTCCTCCGCGTCCGTCCGATGTGAGGCGGTTTCCTCGTGTCCGTCCGATGTGAGGCGGTCTCCTCGCGTCTGTCCGATGTGAGGCGGTCTCCTCCACGTCCGTCCGATGTGAGGCGGTCTCCTCCGCGGCCGTCCGATGTGAGGCGGTCTCCTCCACGTCCGTCCGATGTGAGGCGGTCTCCTCCGCGTCCGTCCGATGTGAGGCGGTCTCCTTCGCGTCCGATTCCTGGTTTTCCCGCTCCCATCCAGCAACCAAAGCCTCGGTTGCCTTCAGAGCCTGGCTCACTGCCAGGAGGGCTTTAGGGTTGACCCCGGCTTCACGTTGGCGCTTAGGCTGGGGATTGGGTTTGTCCCTCGGGCCGAGTAGAGGCCTCTGGTTGTTCTCATGGAAGACCTTGGTTCACTAAGGGATCCTGGTCCCCAGATGCCGGCGGTTCTTGGGGCGGTGCTTGCAGAGGAGGGATTACCCCCTCTGGGAAAGGTCTTTTGCCGTGGCCGTAGTACAAACGGGATCGCCAATAAATCACCGAAAATCGACTGTAAACGGCGATGGAGCTTCTTAGTCAGCGAACGGTTCAGGATCGCGAAGAATGATCTCCGCGATTTTCGATCCGTCCGATTTCCTATTCTTCCCGCAAGCGAGAAATACATAAGATTTTGATTTATGACTTTTTCGCTTGCGGGAAGGTAAAAACTGGACAGTTTACTGTGTGTATATGAAATAATCTCCCAAACTACTGGGAGTTACATCAAAAGTGAAACAGATTTCAGATCCTGTGCTCAATACGCATCGATTGAGCTCATGCGATATTTGAGTTGGAACACGGGAGATGGTAGGCATGGTCGATCGAAGCTCCCTTGACGACCCAAGAAGTGGAGAAACGCAATCTCCCTTCCGCTTAACAAATCGAAGCTACTCTTTTCCCAAATTGCGCAAACATGACTTTGAGCGTGTCCATATGTTTCGCTGAAGGCATACGAACACGCTCATATGCCCCACTTGCATGAACGGGTTAGGCTGTGTGCCACGTGGAAGCGCAAACCCTGAGTATTGTATGCCGCGGCGCGTTCACTGCCATTTTCCCGGTGATTCATTGGCGATCCCGTTTGTACCATGCTTGCCCACTTTGCCGGTGAGTTTGAATGAGTCCTTCACTTTCGCCAGCAAAGACACGGCCGCCTCATTAAACTGCCGGCCAGAGTTAACGTTCACCTGACTTTGTGTGTTAAGTTTAGAGTGTAGGTTGTCTGGCGATTCAGTAAACAGCAACGGAAGTGCTGAATCTGAGCGAGTTCCCGGGCAACGGCAGCCCTTCGATCGCAGCCCTTTGATCGTCATGTTTCGTTTCCTTGGATGGTTACGGTGACCCACCAACGAATGGAAACTTTCGAAAGGAGAACGGTGTGCAAACGAAGAGCCAGGAAGGAAGTGCCTTCTCGGAGCACAGTTTGCTAGTTGAATGGAACCTTCTAACAGCTCTTCTCAGCCATGTGTATGGTTGCCATCCACTTTGATGTCGCACCTCCTGATGTTCTCGATGCTTCATCCTTTCTCTTGCTGGGCTCTAGCTGAATTCTGTACGGGCGCGAGGGCTCTAGCTGTTCTCTCTCGCAGAAACAGAAGGGCCGCGCATCTTTCCGCGGACTCTCACGCTTTTGGGCTCTGACGCTTTTGGGCTCTGACACTTTTGGGCTCGGAGCTTAGTTCAGGCTGGAGCATAAGTGCGTGTGCTGGCTTTTGAGCTGGGCACCTGCGTGTCGCCGCAGTAACCGTATTCAATCCAATTATGACACTCCGGTGCAAACATACGTGAAAGAGACGAAAGTTGTGCAAAGGTCTGCGCCGCGGGTCACCGTCGGATCATTTTCTGGCATAATATAAACGATCCTCGGGGATGTTGCGCACGCGACCCTCTGTGTCGCGTCTTTCAGCTACGCTTGTCTAGGAATGCCATAGCACTCTTAATTGTAACATTGCAGCTGGGCCATGTGGGCATCGCAGGGTTGCCTTGCGCACGCCGCACTTTCAGCTCGGCGGTGGGCGCTTTTTCTATGCGTGTGGCTTATTTTTGGCTCCTGCGATGTTCCATTTCCCATCTCTCAGCTTGCGCGCCGTACGCGAGTATCCGCCTTTCTGAGAAGTGATTCGCTGGGAGCTCTGTACACTGGCGCACTTGCGGGAACGATCAGGGCGGCGGGCAGACTGCATACCCTCGCAGGAATGACTGTGACAGGGTCATGCGGTTGTGGCGCGGGCTATTCAGATTCGGGCAGCGTATCGTAAGAAGGCTGCGGCGCTGCATCCGGTAAGTCAACCACGACGCCTGCCAGTGTGGCCCACCACCCACTCTACGGCGGCCTTGACGCGGGTAAGGTTGGAGGGCGAGCGAGCAGCTTTGATTCAGAGCCTTGCTGGACAGAGTCAGTCCATACGCTGCTGCGCCAGCCAACTGATGGCCAGATGCTGGTAGAGGGCTGCCCAGTAGAAGAAGGATGTAAGAGAGGTGTGAGGAGTTGAGAGAACTGTGACTGTGACTGATAATCCGACACTGAGATTGCAGGATGCTAATCCTAACGGCGACAAGGAGGAAGTAGACCTGAAGTTTATGGAGCTGAAGGCAGCCTACGAATTGTTGCGAAATGGACGGCTTCAGAAGGGACAGGTGGCACCCCCACAAAACGGCTGAAATCCGCAAAAAGATGCACTGTATACAATCTGTCACTCCAATTGCTGACCTAACGCCCAAGTGAAGCATCGGCACGTTCCCGCAGTTGATGTGTTGTGGCATTGCATGTAAGAAGATCGTTATAAGTCACTGAGGGCGGCGTGGGGCGTTGCATATTAAACAGTCAGTGACAGGTTGTCAACGTCGATGTGTGGCATTGCATGCGACATCCATAATTTGCATCGCGTGTAGCACACGCACTGATCATTGTATGGCCATGCAGCCGGTGTAGAAGCTTGCATGAAATGCTCCGCATACCAGCAAATCGCTTCTGTTTTTGTTCGCTCGTTTGTGTCTATTATGCACAGGTCGCGTGCCTCGCGTATGGGCACTTGCTTTCACTAACTATATTGCCTTGCCGCTTCAAGCATCGACACAGTCGTCTTGCCACGTGCCTTTTCTGCGGCGGTGTACATCAGTAAGTGATGACTACATGGGTCAACACGAGTGTTCCTCGTTATGGTAATGGATTTGGTGACGGTGGTTGCGTGGGGAAGCGATTGTAAGCAGATGTTTGAGGACTTGGGGGGCAATGAACGCAACAGCTTCTCAGGAGTGTTGTCTTTCAGCGAGGTACATGGCTGGCGTGTTGCATTCCTCTGCATTCCCTTGTGTCCTCGTCCATATGCAGTTGGTTGTCACATATTACGTCAACGGCTTTGTCTTACCAACAATTATTATGACCAATATGTGCATCGTTGGTCACGGCGCGCCCTCATTTGATGACTACCGTTCCCGTAACTTCCTCTACCACAAATTCGTATGTATGAATTCTCAAAATGTGGGCCTTTGGAATTCTTGGTAGTGGGATGGATGTGTAGCACGCTTGAATATGGGCTTCGTTCGGGGCGGTGGGCTTGGGCAGGCTGAGATGGCAGATGCAGATATAATTACCTGTGAAAGCAGTACAGTGCGCATCATGGAGGAGCGAGATGTCACCCCATTCCTCGTGAGGAATAGATTGCTTTCGGTAAAGCTGAGCTCATCATCATAAGTCCGCGTTGTTTTTTTGCAATCTTGATGGTGCCTGTGAATATATCTTGTGAGATTCAAGACCGCCTTCGTGGTAACTGCGTTGCTTGTTGGCCACCGTTTTCCATAATGCGTTAAACCGATTGTTTGTTGGGTTCCCTTTTGCATGAATGTCTACTTTGCCCGAAATGCAGCACTGCATAATCGTTTTGTTGAATGTTTTTGTACTGTTTTCTATTGCAAAACTCCTGCTTTTCTGCAAGGTCCATTGATATGGTAGCCGAGACCGGAAGATCAAGGTGCACATTTCCTTAAGTCTCTAGGATCAAGGTTCGATTAGAGTGCATTTCAAGTTCACATAGAGTGCATTTTAAGTTCGATATTGTTCATTTATATTTGTCGATCGGAATGTACAAGGAACCAACAATGATATTACATATATACAATGAAATATCATTGTATTGGTATATATTGCTAAGATGTCGTCTCCGTAGAATATACGACTCTATTGGCACAGCGGTGATATATCTTGCAGAAATTGCTCATTCGGCTCTGGCGTGGGCAAAAGGTGCGAAATTCGCCCCAAAGTACGAAAGGGACCATAGATGTATGATGCCTGTCAAAAATCGTGATGATCGGCCTCGTGCTTCCGCTGCTCGTGAGTCTGCGTGATATACAGTGACAAGCACCGCTGTGAATTGCTTACCGTGGCGTTGTCCGCTCGACGCCGGTCCGCGGGCCGATGATGTGCCCGCTTGCTGGCCATCCATAATTTCGCACTGGTCATGTTTCGAAGAAATCGAGTATTTTCGAGACAGATTCAGCAATTCCGTCGCCATACTTAATTCCAAATTTTCGTGCCTGCGACAGGCGATTTTTGCGTTCGCCCAATTTTGTAGCTGAAGAAAAAATGAGAAACTGTCCGCTGTGCTCCGCTGCCCAAGTTAATGCGATCATTTCCAGTGGAATCGAGAGCCTTCGTTCATTCATGAACCTCTGACAGCAATGCTAGTATAGGAGACCCTGAAGTCCGATCTCGACGATCTTGTCAATATGTCATTGTCACGCCCGATGGAGGACTTCGTTGCTGAGAGCGTAAGAGAGGCTCTGGATGGCATCTAGAGCCTCTACCGCTATGGACGCAAGTATGGTATCTGCCCACCTGAATATAAGCTTGCCAGAGCCCTCAGGTAGATATATCATGAAGGTAAGTTCCCTGATTACACGTATCATTAATTGGTAACGACATCGATATGATACCGAATATTAGGGGTAGGGTACCGTGAGTTTTCGACATATTTAATTGCACATCATTTCCCATATGTATCATATTATCCTGGTCAATTTATTTTGCAAAATCCTTACGGACCCCTATGACATAAAAACCGATGCCCTGTCAGACTCCACCACAAATGATCATCTGTGACGGTTAGTTTAGACTTTAGAGTCATATAAAGAATGTTAACTCTACAAAATATTTCATCGATGCCATTTTCAGTTATTCGAATCATGATGGCGCTAGCTACTCTAAATACAGCGATAGCTTTGTTTTGCGACATACCACTCAAGACTCGACATGGAGAACACGAACAAGGAACATGCGGCATGTACATCTACACCTGCACATCGACCTGTCATGCCATGTTATGCCATGTCAATGCCATGCCATGTCAATGCCATGCCATGCAATGTCAATGTCATGTCATGGCAGTGTGCGGAGATTATTAGTTGCTAGATATAGTTATTACTCATCCGTGGGGATAGTAGCGGATGCCCTGTTGTGATTTGCAGTTAGCCTAGTCTACAAGCCGTGTTTGTTGATTTGGACGTTGAGCTTAGGGTAGGAGACACCGTAAATTGTTTGGTAGCCGGGGGCCGATTTGGGCCGTCCGGGATAATAAAAATATTAGGCATGGCAGGTCATGTCATGTCATGTCATGTCACGGCATGGCATCTTATTGTTATCTCATATCGTCTCATGACATGTCTGGACAGCATCAATATCTGATGCAGAAATCGAACACTGATATTTATTTAACGGTGAGGACGAGTCACCGACGTAGGAGGTGATGTATCAACTTCGGTTATCTACGTTAACGGGAGCGGCGCGGAGCCGTATTTGTTGGCCGCCAAGGAAGTTGTGGGCTCCACTTTTTTCAGTTCTGGTTTGTGCACATTGAGTTTTCTGTGACGCGTTTCGTATTTAGTTATTACATTTTGACAATCGAGATTTGTACTGCACGGCTTCTACATTCACATTTTGTATTTATCACGGACTCTCTATCGGACACTGACCTCGCATCGCGTACACAGCGACAAAAGCCTACACTCGCATAAACACTTGCCCACAGCCACATCAGCCAACGCTTCGCCGACGCAACGCGTACCAGAATCGCGACAGCACGCCTTGCTTAAATCAACTGTGAGAACAGCTATGAAATTCTCCGATACAAAAGGGAACGTTTGCGTTGAAGGGGATAGAAAGGAGTAGGAGATTCTGCCTCCGCTTTTTGAGTGCCAGGTTTGATTTGGCACGCTCGCGCTGTTCAGGGACGAAAGACTAAAGGAGCAGCGGTGAAAAAATGCAAGTGAAACACTATGAGGTCAGAGGGGTAAGGCGAAAGAGAAGGCGGGGTTGGACCTGCAAAATTAGCCAACGAGTTGGCGTGCAAGAAAGCTCTGACGAGGTCTCTCTTAAAGCACAAGTCGTTAGCAGGGTCAGGACGCTCTTGCTGACGAACGAGTAAAGATATCCTGATGTAGGAACTAGCAGTGCGCTCGAGGTCCTCTGTCAAGGCGATGCAAAGTGCGTCAACATAACCCTACTCGCCACCTGCCAGGATCCCGCGTGTCCTGAGGCAACTATCATTGATGTTGTTGTTCAGGATCGTGGAAGCAGAGAAAGCCTGCGTCGTGTTGTTTTCCGGTTTGTTCGTTAGTGTCAGGGAGCGCGTTTTCAGTTTTAAAATTATGTTTGTCGTTTCGAGTTGAAGGGGGCGTGATTGCAAGCAAGGCGCAAGGTGGAGAGAGAGAGATCATTTATAGTATCCGTCGTGTTTTTGTCGTTTGTAATTTCCGGGTATGTCGTTTTAATGCATTTTCTGCCCCTAAAGGGGCATCCAGAGGCTCTACTAGCGCCTTCTGGGATCTTTCGGTACAAGGTGCGCGCTCTCGCTCTCTCTGCTTGGAAGCAGAGTATGGGTGAGCCGCATATCAAAAATAAAGACAACATTGTCAACAAGAAAAATCAAATTATCCACTTACCATTTTGCAAGAAAATGGAAGCGGAAAATATTTTGAAGAGAGGTGGGTGATCCGGAGGTCCGTCGGAATTGAAAAAATACACTGTAGACACTCAACCGAAATATAAGGCGAATAAGAAATAAATTCTACGCTAACGACTCGGTCGTCACGCAAACGTGAGAGGGACCATAACTTGCTAGACGATACGCAGGAAAGGCACTGGAGAACCGTTGCCGACGGGCAAACAACGGATAACTAAACTCGGGTATAACACAATAAATACCCGAGCTGTGGGACACGAGCTGTACACCGAAGATGCCGTGCCGAGTAGCACTAGTGATTGTACAAACTAGTAGTCACTGTACTACGATCTAGAGGGATATATCCAACCAATATATCCAGTCGAATCAGAATACAGAGTTACCGTTCACTTTCGTGAGTCAGTTGAATTGTGATTGATTAAGAAAAATATAGATAACTTAACTCCCATGCTATTATGTATGGATTATTTGGGGCAAGTCTGCGGAGTTTGGGTGAGGGGGTGTGAACCCCCTCTATGCATGAGTAAATGAGGCATACTTCGGGGAAATCTTTGTCAACCCCGATGCCGGAAAATATGTTGTATGCCATGCGCATTTGGACCCTAAAAGTCGAATTTCGGGGTCACCTAAGGGCACATTTCGTGCTCGTGTGTCGATTTTTTCGTGAATGGGGGGCGATAACCAGTGATGTATGGGGTATGTAATACCCTAGTAGGGTTTATTTGAAACATCTCGGAGCACCAACTATTCATAGTTACCATGGGGGTACCTTGCAAAGGGGGCAGGATGCCCCCATATAGGCAGATATCACACAGCAAAATTTGGGATTTTTTTAAAGTACAAAAAGTTGCCCCAAACCCAACTCTATCGATCTAGCATAATGGCTTTCAAGTGGTTTTTTTTCGGTCCTGGACCAAAATTTGTCCCCTTCAGCATGGGGCCCGTCGTTGAAGCCTCAGGGGGGCTACAACGGGCCTGGAAGTTGGGGGGACAACTGGGCACCGATTTTACCCCGTTTCCGGGGCAAATACTAGCATAGGAGTTAAACCTAAAAACCCGTTCTCAGTCGGTCGGTCACACGGTACTGTACACCTACTAACGGTACTACTACTGCAGTGTCACACTCTGGACGGACAAACCATATCTAGGGGGGTCAGGGGCCTGCCTGTCAGGGCTGCCTGAAACATATATCTCGGCACATCATCTCCGTACAGGAGTGTATATGGTGACTAGCTAGCAGATAGTTAGTTCAGCAGAAATGTTAATGGCACTTGGCCATGCAAGTAACTGTGCAATTCTGAGAACAGAGAGCAAGGCTAAAATAAAACAATGAAGCTGCTAAAAGCACATCTTGCAGCTAAACTAATACCAGGTTGAGCTTGTCCAAAACAGAAGCCATCTCAAAAGCATATAAAGTTGTAGTTGTAGGAATCAAAGTAGTGCCATGTACCAATAACCACCAGACTGGCACACATACAGAAACAGCCGTCCGGTCCACCTCGTCCACGGAGCTGTAATCCTCGGAGGGCAGCTCGATGCCGTAGAAGAACTCTCGTTGAGGAAGAGCCTGGGTAACGACGTCAGTAATGGTGTCGTTGCCAGACTGAAGCCACGGGGAGGTGTCGTCCATGCCGTAGTAGCCGCCGGTGGAGACGTCACCACGGCGCCCGGAGTCGTGATCCCCGTTCAGTGTCGGTTGTTCCTCCTCCTCCGGGTCAAAGTCAGGAGACGGGGGAGCACCACCAGGAGAGATCGACCCCCAAATCTCCGGCACCACCACCTGCGGGTGAGATGGCCCCGGATGCCAAGTCCAGCTTCCTGGAGTGTGCCGGTTCCAGTAGTAACCCTGGCTCCGGCTGCCAGTAGTCGGGCGCGGAGGGATCGCCGCCGGCAGCGCCCCGCGTGTCCCGGCGCGACAGGGCATACAAGGCCATATACATACACGAAACGATTCACAGCGTGAAATACACATATTGTATATATGGTAAAGTTGTCACCGGAAGCACAAGGCCTGCGGATGTGTATCCTTGAAATCCGAAGGTTTCGAGCGGTACTCGGATTTTCCATGGGCGCCTCGTCGGACTCCACGAATGATTCGATATTTTCCTTGATCGAGGAATTTCCCCTCAGTCTCCACGAATGATGGCACCCCCCTGTCAAAATGAGCATGCTGTCGCGGAAAATAGACGGCCGAAAGCACCGCGACACGGCACCAGCTCGACGCCGCCCGGAAACTCCTCCGTGTGTGGGCTAATGCTAGCCACGTGCCCGTAGGTGGGAGGCGCCTCACGGTAAACGTTATTGGACACGAAGTGGGAACTCATTCCGCGCGATCGCGAGGTCAGACAGGATGACATCGTCATTTCGCCGGAAATTTCCGGCGAAATCACATTCACGTTTCGTCATGTGCGTCGCTCGCGGGATAACTGTTACGTTCCCACCTTTCTAACACCTTTCTAACACAATTGCGCCTCCACTTTCAACTTGCATTCCATGCTGCATTATGGCTGTACCAGTTCGGGCGCCGAACCCAGCAGCTGACGCAGCTCGCCCATACAACCCCCACACTCTTAGACAGTCTAGGAATCACGCTATCCCTCCTGTTCGCCACTGGCGCCTAGAGTTCTATTCAGCGCGCGAAGAAGACGTCGACGAAGATCTTCCTTTGCAGTTTAGAGCGGATCTTCGTCGCTGGCTGCAAACTCGGGACTGCGGGTTTTTCTGGGTATTTTACTCCGCTAGTGGGATACCTCGTTTAACAGTCCCTGCGTGGTGGTAGAGATCCCTGAGAGCTCTAACAACTAGCATCTGCGCGAAACTCTTCCAACCTAACGGTGCGCATTCGCACTATGACGTCCGTGGATGATTTGTCCTCTGGTGTTCCTTCGACATTACCGCCAGCGGTCTTCACCGAGAAAACCATTTGCGTTGGCGCACACGACTATCGCATTCCTCTGGGACCGATCTCGCGTTTCGAGCTTACATGGTGTTGGCAAAAAACCGCAAGGTCGCGCTATCCCAAGTTGCTTCCTACAACATACCTCCCACTATCCCGTTTCCAAGACTTCTTGCAAGCTGAAGGTATCTTTGCATCTCCGCGAGCGGATCCTAACCCAGCACAATTCGGCTGCAGCCGCGTACACATCCAGACAACTGCGAAACAGGAACGCGAGGCGAAAAAAAGAAAACCGCCCGGGTCCAAAAACCGCGTCCTACGCATGACGAGTTCCCTTACAAACGCACGTTCCATTGTCGTTGTGGCTTCCAAACTACGCATCGGCAGCGTTCCTACACCTCAGCACCTACTTGCCCCCCCACTCAAGGTGTCATTCGACGTCCGAATACCAAGCGCAAGAACAATCAAAGTGCTGCATACTGCGGTTGCCAGGCGTCCTTCAAAGTTGGCGTTCCACTTTCAACCCATCGGGACGACGCTGATCCAGTTATTCCAATCACTTACCTCCAGATGGAGCATCAGAACCACTGCGTAGCCTCATCGCAACTCCTGCTGCGTGGCGCTGCTGCCACAGTGGACGAATCCGTCCACGACTGAAGAATTGCCGCTGAAGAAAAACTCCAAGGGCACCCTCGTGAACACGCGCTCGGTGTCCACCTCCTCGACGGTGTAGAGACCTGTCTCCGCATCTCTGCAACGCACCCTGCGCATAAAAACAAAGGCACATGAACAATGTGTATGCGCGGAAAAACTACACAGCGTTGAGATTGGACAGTCGCTTACCAGGCGAACGTGTTTACGGATCCCTTCTTAACCTTTCCGTACTCCACAAGGGAGCCAGGCGGGAAGACCACGTTGAACCAGTTGTCTTCAACCGGGTGTTTCTTCCTACAGCGTCCGATGTTGGACGCCCTGGGCTCCCCGCGCATGCCCCACTTGCACGCAAAGCACATGTCTGTTTGCGGCGAGCCATGCGCGTCCAGCCCTTGTTGGATACGGGTGGCTAGTTTGCGCTGGTACGCAGCGCTGAACTTATCAGGATCTACTGAGGCTCCTGTCATTAGTAGACTAGAAGAAAAAAGAAAGGGAAGTCGCGAAAGAAGTCAGTAATGCACTGCTGGCGGCTTATTCAAGTGAAAGTCGGCATGCAACACTGCATGCAACCTGCAGAATGTACACACAATCTTCAAAATTCGGTGTACGATGTAACAGTTTTCCCGCGAGCGACACACATGACGAAACGTGAATGTGATTTCGCCGGAAATTTCCGGCGAAATGACGATGACATCCTGTCTGACCTCGCGATCGCGCGGAATGAGTTCCCACTTCGTGTCCAATAACGTTTACCCGCCTCACGCGCCGTTGCCGCCACCTGTTGGAAGATCTCGTGCTCCGAGGCGGGGAAGTCACCCGGACCCGGAGCACCACCACCAGCCGCAGGCACCAACTGCCCGGCCGGTTGCGATGTGGAATCCACCCCGTCTTGTACCGTCACCGCCGCCTGAGTGTGGGGCGGCGGCATCGTGACATGCGAGAAAGACACACCGGCCCGTAGCCCCACCTCGTGCACCTTGTCCGAGATGTCCTCGAGTTCCGATAGCACGTCGTCCTCGCCCAGGCCGTCACCGCAGTCGTCTTCGACGCTGAAGCCGTAGCTACGCCGAGATGTCCACGTCCTGAGGAACGCCGTCCGAAGCCATCACCGCCGGCGCATCACCGTACTCGCGCACGGCCGCCGCGAATGCCGACGCCCCGCTGTCCGAAGCCTGTTGGAAAACATGGCACACCGCCAATGTGCACGCGTCCTCCTCGCAGTCGCCCACCGGAATGCAGACAGCCGCCGCGGATCCCGCATGCTTTCGCTTGCCGCCGCAGCCTGGGCACTCCATTTAGTTGTAGTACTTTTGTTCCTTGCCCTGTCGTGCACACCTGTTGCATAGTAGGGGCAAGGCCTTTTTGTTGTCCCTGTCAAATGCAACCAACGGGTCGGGACGAGAGCCCGCCCGAAATCCCGGGAGCCCCTGTGAGAGATCGTCGATGCAGTCATCAGATGTTGGCGGTACGTCATCGAAGCTGCGCGAAAATCGCGATTAGTGTCACATCAGAGACTGTACGAGTATCCCTGAATGCCGATCAGAGTGCGCTTCGCTCCCGGTCGGACACCGAGTCGGTGATGCCTTGCAGGAACCCGTCGGCCACGGAGTCGGGCTTCACCATCGTAAGTGAGCGTGTCGTACACCACTAGAACAAGGTTTTCGCTTAAGTTTGCTTAACTTTTCTTAAGTTTTCTTATCTTTTCTTAAGTCCATGAAAATTATACCGCGTGTCATGTTTTATACAATTCGGTCATCAGCTGGCCTTCAGAATGCCCGTGGATGTATCAACGAGGACGCGAGCGTGTCACGCCAGAGCAAAAGATAAGAAAAGTTGAGTGCAAACCGTGTTCTGGTGGGTGGCGGGGTACTCGAAATAATTATACACAATAAAGTTAAGCCAAACCCGTGTTCTGGTGACTGAAGAAATTATAATTTGGGTGGCGGGGGGCTCAAAGTAATTATACACAAGATATGATAGTCAGATAGATGTCATTCCCGACGACGAGAGCTCGCGCTCTAGGCAAGGAAGAGAAATTATATTCGAGGCGACATGGAGGGTGCGACGATGCGCCAATCAGAAACTGGGATCCATCCGTGAAGATTCAAAATTTCACTTCGGAGTTTTGGTTGAGCAGCACACGCGCCGCAAGTCAAAGTCAAGCTTCTCTTTACCATTAAAGTATTTTCTTTTGTTGCACAGATCTTTCGCTGGCGCTAAAACGGGGTTTCCGACAACATATCCGACTTTCAGACGAGCTTGTTTTTCGCGGAAAATTACACCGAATTCGTTCATCATTTATCTTCTTTGGATAATTTCTCCGAAAACTGCGACTTTGCTTTTCAACCCTATGATTTGTCGATAGAATTTTGCAGCCGTAGCAGTTCTGGTGACACTAGCTGATTTAGAGCGCCAAACCTTGGTTTGGGGGTCTCGGTTAAAGTCCGAGGTGTCACATAATTGTGGTACGCTTCTCATTCACCTCTCGTTCACTCTCATTTCCACACTTTTCACTGACGGACAGACCTTTCGCTGGCGGCGAAACGGCTTTCCGGACGACATTTTTGACCTGACAGGTGTTTTCCTCGCGGAAAACCGCCCTACTTTGATCATGTCTTGACCTGTTTGTGACATTTTCCCCGAAAGATGCAAAAATCCCTCATGACCCTAAGTTGTAGAGGACAAATTCTGCAGCCACGCCAGAATTGGTGACACTAGCTCAATTAGAGCGCCAAACCTTGGTTTGGAGGTCTCGGTTAAAGTCCGAGGTGTCACATAATTGTGGTACGCTTCTCATTCACCTCTCGTTCACTCTCATTTCCACACTTTTCACTGACGGACAGACCTTTCGCTGGCGGCGAAACGGCTTTCCGGACGACCTTTTTGACCTGACAGGTGTTTTCCTCGCGGAAAACCACCCTATATTGTTCATGTCTTGACCTGTTTGTGACATTTTCCCCGAAAGATGCAAAAATCCCTCATGACCCTAACACTATGGGAAAAGTGGTAGTGAATCACTAGTCAAAGGAGGTGAAAACTGAAATTATTGACTAACATTCACCGCATATTGACCCACTAAATAGTGAATAGCATGTGAATATTTGAAGTCAAAATACACTCAATATGTGAAGTGCGTTTTGACGGTGCATTCACTTCCCACCAACCGCGCACACACACGCGCGCGCATAGGGCTCAAAGTGTGTGCTTGGGGCCACAATCGTGATTACTTATCCTGCCACAACAAAAAATATATCGTTGTGTTCGTCTATGAATGAACTATATGTATGCCAAGTTTCAGCCGGAAAGACCTCGTGATTCAAAAGTTATCCATGGTCAAGAAACCCTATTATTTACGGTTAGTGTATAGCCACAAGAAATGGGTATCAGATTTTGGGTTTTACTTATCCTATCACAACAAACAATATATCGTTGTGTTCGTCTACGAAAGAACTATATGTATGCCAAGTTTCAGCCGAAAAGACCTCGTGATTCAAAAGTTATCCACGGTCAAGAAACCCTAAGTATTATTTACGGTTAGTATATAGCCACAAGAAATGGGTATCAGATTTTGGGTTTTACTTATCCTATCACGACAAACAATATATCGTTGTGTTCGTCTATGAAAGAACTATATGTATGCCAAGTTTCAGCCGGAAAGACCTCGTGATTCAAAAGTTATCCACGTTCAAGAAAGCCTAAGTATTATTTACGGTTAGTATATAGCCACAAGAAATGGGTATCAGATTTTGGGGTTTACTTATCCTATCACGACAAACAATATATCGTTGTGTTCGTCTATGAAAGAACTATATGTATGCCAAGTTTCAGCCGGAAAGACCTCGTGATTCAAAAGTTATCCACGGTCAAGAAAGCCTAAGTATTATTTACGGTTAGTATATAGCCACAAGAAATGGGTATCAGATTTTGGGGTTTACTTATCCTATCACGACAAGCAATATATCGTTGTGTTCGTCTATGAAAGAACTATATGTATGCCAAGTTTCAGCCGGAAAGACCTCGTGATTCAAAAGTTATCCACGGTCAAGAAACCCTAAGTAATATTTACGGTTAGTATATAGCCACAAGAAATGGGTATCAGATTTTGGGGTTTACTTATCCTATCACGACAAACAATATATCGTTGTGTTCGTCTATGAAAGAACTATATGTATGCCAAGTTTCAGCCGGAAAGACCTCGTGATTCAAAAGTTATCCACGGTCAAGAAAGCCTAAGTAATATTTACGGTTAGTATATAGCCACAAGAAATGGGTATCAGATTTTGGGGTTTACTTATCCTATCACGACAAACAATATATCGTTGTGTTCGTCTATGAAAGAACTATATGTATGCCAAGTTTCAGCCGGAAAGACCTCGTGATTCAAAGATTATTCACGGTCAAGAAACACGATGCATCGTTTCATGGGAATTTACAATGAATACCAAGTCAATTTTGTGAATTCCGAGTGAACTTCATGTGAATAGAATGTGAAGGGGCAGTGATGCGCGAGCTCCCCTGAAGGATCGCCGTTCAGCTTCGCTCTAGCAATGGTCATCACGCTTTGTACGAAACTGCGAGTAGAGTCCATGCAGAGATATCGCTTGAGATCGCTTTTCAGGCCGGTGGCGTCGTACTTGGGGTTCTCCACAAGCTTCCTCGACGCGATGGGGGCGAGTTGCGCAGGTGTGTATGCGGTGCTGGCAGTGCGCGCCTTCACCTGATTGAGAGCGGTGCAGGTGTGCGCCTGGAAAGACACACAGCGCCAAGCGCCCTCGGAATCCTTCACCTGCGCAGGCCTCCACTCCAAACAGTGCTCGCATTCGGAGTCCACGCCACAGCCTGCGAGCAACTGGAGGTGACCTTTTCCACAGAACTTGACCAAGCCCTTGTGGAAACTCTTGGCATACGTGGCGAGCTTGCCATCGCGCTCTTCCACCTCAGCGGTCAGAAGAAGGGCGCTGTCGCGGCTGCCGCCAACAACGAGCCCCTCCTGGATCATCAGGTCACTGATAGAAACAGCTCGCAAGGAAACCAGTTCGCGTGGAGGTAGGACCTCCGCCCCTCCTTGTGCTAGTCGAGTGGAAGCCTCAACGTGCATGACCCTGCGCCGCTTAGCAGACAGGCGCGCTTCTGCTCACGCCGCCGATTCTTGTATACTTCTGCTGGTTCTGCTGCCGCTCCTCCCTCCTGCACACCAGCCGCCTCGTCCTCCACACCCTCCTCCTCCTCCTCTTCGGGCATATTCAGTAACGCCGCCTCTTCCTCGTCCCCCGCCTCTTCCTCGTCCTGGCTGGCAGACATGTTGTTGCGTTCAGCCTCAGCAGCTGCTGCAGCCTCTGCTAGCATTTCCTCCATGCCGTCTGGATACGCGGGAACAGTTTTCAAGCCGACAGTCAAATGCGAGACGCTGGATCGGCGGGAGCAAGAGAAGGTTGTGACGTTGAGGTTGGTGAACTGCAGGTCGCAGACGTTGTCAATATCATACACCGCAGGTGAAAGAAGCAAGGTTTCATATAGTGTTGCGACATCTTCACCAAGTTGGAAGCTCTGAATTGTGAGGGAGGGGCGAGTGCGACTGCCAGTGCGCCCAAAGATACCAAAGCCATGTTCTGGATGAAATAATATATCCCCAGGGATCAGGAACGTCGCTGAATGCGCGGTTAAGAAGTCCATTTGCGCCAGCTGTAAAACGTTAGGCAGGCAACCCGCAAGCTTCAAAAGATTGTTGTCTAAATCTGGGTCTTCTAGGTCAGGTGTGCCAGCAGTGGCGACCGGCCGCACATCCTTTTCCACCTCGCGGGCAGCAGTGGATCTCGCAGCGCGTTTCGGCTGCTGTTTTGTTGGAAGTGGGTCTGGAGGTGGTCTTTTAGCATTGCTGCGTGTTTCCCGCATGTCATGCAAAAGAAATAATGCGGCTTCGTTGGCATTCACAAGTTAGGTTTCAGATGTAAGTGTGTCTACGCATGCTATGAAATGTCAACCCCCGATGTGGATTAAAATGAGATGTCTACACCCGATGTGCAACGTTTAGGCATGTCTGCCCCCGATGTAGATTAAAATGACATGTCAGCCTCCGATGTGGTTTTAATATGAGATGTCTGTCCCCGATGTGGATTAAAATGAGATGTCTGCCCCCGATGTGGATTGAAATGAAGTGTCTGCCCCGATGTAGATTAAAATGAGATGTCGGCCCCCGATGTGGATTTAAATCAAATGTCGGCCCCGGTGTAGACTTATCCATATATATATATATATATATATATATATCGGGCTCAAACAGTGATACAGAAACGCAGGGGCGGACGTTCACGGATACTAAGATGGAATAAAATACTTAGTTGAGTGTTTTATGGTGCACGGTGCTGGATTCGACACTGTGACACCCGAAACTGTCGCATGTCACTTCCTATAGTAGATAGGCTGGGTGACCGTCACCAGTAGTAGTGAAACACCCGCCGTTAGGTATTTATGTATACCTCACTTTTATCAAACAAACTTTATCGTTCTGATTCCGTGACCCTCAACTCAGGGTTTATATCAACTAGCTAGATATATACATCAGACCTATATATCTAACAGGTTTGGCCCCACCTACGCTTTATTTAGCCACTGCGACACTGCCAACATGATTGGCTAAACTCGAACGCTTGGGATGGAGTGAGGCGCTCCGCGCGTGAGGGTACCGGCAGTCACGGGTATGGCCTAAGTTTGATGGGTTGATTTACGGCACGCCGGAGCGCTGTAGGGACAATTTTTCTTACGGAATTTAACGTTGGTACTGGTTTACGTTTTCTGGTTGGATCCCACACCGTTGCGTATTGGCCGCCTTCTCCACACGACCTTCCGGAATTATTTGATCTCTCACGGCTGCGCTGTATCGACGACCCGCACGTTTCTTGGCCGCTCGCGACTACCACATCTCTCACGCACGTTGCATTGCCTCACTCCGCCCCTTCATTTCTTTTCATCATGGTTGCTTCCACTCGAGCCATTGCTAGCGCATGGCGAATCGCCGACGTACATTGTCCACAATTTTCGATTCAGTAGCTGCGAGACACGCCAACACTCCAGCAACACCGCCGGCAGCACAGCCGGCCGCCAAATCGGCAGAAGCTACATTCCTGGCTTCAGTGCGTACCCTGCAGAGGGGGCACTTCGACATGAAGGTGTCCAAGTCCGTCCGTCAAAAGTTATTTGAGCACAGGAACATGAGGTTTTCCGGCACTGAGACTCACGCGTCAGCGCTATTCGCTAGGATGGTTTCTGCGCTGCAGACAGCTTTTGTGACCGAGGACATCGGGTTTGCACTCCTCTTCGTACTCGACAACGCAACCCTAGCCATCCGCGAGGAGGCCAACACCTTGTTGTACTCCACGCTCGAGCTGATGATTAGACGCGTCTTCGCTTCTAGCATGCAATGAACAGCATGCGAGTACCAAAGGCTATATCGACCAGCCGATGCGGGAAGTTCACCCAGTGCTCTCGGGTTCACAACTCGATGGTGGTAACGCATGAGATGCGTGAGGGCACTGGAAGTATATGAGGAGCATTGGGATCAAGCAAGCACTTCTGGTCACCAGACTGCTGCACTCATAACCCACCATAATATTACTTTTGGCTGTTACTTTTCAATAACAGCAGCGTCAACATAGCGTTCGCATAGCGAGCCCTGACATTGGTATCCTCCGCTCAGGCGAAGAACGAGAACTCAAGTGCAGCAGACTTGACACACATACGTATATTGATTTGTATACAGCGCGACTGAGTTCGCATACATACCGTCGAATATCTGCACATACACGACAGCTTTCGCTTCATACATCGTCAGCGATCAGCGGAGTTGTGCAATAAAATTATCGGCGCGACATAAATCGCATTCAGCATATACTGCGACGAGGTGTGCGCACGAGATATGTATGCCCTGTCAAAAATCGCAGGGTATGGTACGATGTGCGATGATTAAGTGCGCATATGAAAAATGAGCGTCGGCGCACATAATCTCATCAACTGCGACAGAGATGTACATAATCTCATCATCAGCGACAGCGACATTCGCAATTGTACCGCGCGACCCGTACAGTATACATGAAGATGTGCGATGATCATATTTTGTACAGTGCGACGCATGCATCAGTATGCAGATTGGCTGCGACATACACAATTCGTATCACGCGCATACATAGTGTGTAAAATCTCGATGTTCGTACAATATCGCACCAAGTGGGCGCATACAGCGACAGATCGACGCATGATAAAATGAGGCCCAACAATACACACACATGCTGCGCAGAGATAGTGTGTGCGACACCATCATCGGTATACACACACATGCTGCGCAAAGATAGTGTGTGCGACACCATTATCGGTATACACACACACATGCTGTGCAAAGATAGAGCGTGCGATATCGTCATCGTCATACACACAAATGATGTGATTGTGAATGAATGGTCATTGTTATCATACTTATCATTATTATTACAGATCACTATCACATGGCATACTGTGATTGTGTGCAAGAGATATACATCTGATCAAGCAAGAGATATACATATATAATCCAGTATACATACATATGCATAAATACTTTGCTACTACTGTGCTTGGTATACATACATCCATGCATTATTGCTTGACATGCACGCATACAGCCTGATCACGATAGCGGCTGTGCATATTGTCATACATACTTATTTACTGTGACATATTGCTAGAACTTGCAAGTCCAGTGCTATATTGAAAACCCAAGTAGTATAAGATGCCAGTCTTGATTGTTAAGACAGGAATTAGTACAGTTGTTCCATGACGGAGGATTTGGGATTGGACATCTGTTCTCCTGTTAATCAAGTTGGATACTCATCGGAGCTACTTGTGAAAATTTATCATTTAAATCATCATTCATTATGATGATATGTACAGGGTTACAGCAGTATACTAATATATATTGATATACATCATACTGGTGATATGCTGCCCATTGGTATACATACAAACCTGTATGATTAACTTATATCAATTTACTTCAGTGTACTCAATCAGTAAGTACATATACAATATATAGTTACTGTGTATACCATCTGATGGGATCACATCAGAGTATACCATCACTATAAAACTATATGTAACAGTACTCACACTAATATTTATGTTAATACATGTTGTAGATATACTGACATTACACTGAGTCAGTAAGTGTACATGATCAATGTATAATATCAATATCTCATGTATAATGCATAGATACCATTCCACAAACACATGTGCGTGTGGAATGTCAGTGATGGCGATAGATATGGGAGCAGGATCAAACCACATGTTGTAGGGCTGGATGGAGAATATCTCCAGACCCGAAGGCAATATACAGTGCTAAAAAAACAGCTGGTCACCGTTGAGCACTGTCCATGCCCTTTCATATATCGCTGGAGCAACACCATCATCTACTATCCATTTTGACAGTTGATTCAGAACCTGATCACCTCAATGCATATCTCAGTAAATCTCACAGATTCAGAACTCATCTTAACACTGATGTAGCTAATAGAGAATACTAAACAGACACTGCTCTGATTATTCAAGCATTGCTCTGATTTACTTAGTAACTGGAGGTATCATTTTGATAACCTTCCAGTGCACTACCATATGCCTAAGTAAATGATAAATTATCTGACATATCACTTAATTGACTGCAAGTAACTATTCTTTTGATAAATCTATATATATTAGGGTTTGGTCTATATATCATGGGGTTCAATCAGTAAAACCCCAAATAATGACCATGCACATATCTTCACAAAAACACCATGAAAAATATCAAATTCGATTTCATGTGTGCAAGTGAGATATATTCCAGAGTTGTGGAAGGTGTATACATCACAGTATAAACTGGGACTTATATATATATAAGCCAGAAATGGCAAAAATGGGTAAAAATGCTGTGCTAAAGATTTCAAAAATAAAATTTGAGTCCAATTTTTTCGCGGAAATCCATTTTATACCTATCAAGGTACCCAGGAAAAATAATGCCACACTCCACATCTCGTGTAACACCCTAAAAATCTTGTGTGTAACACCTAGGGGTGTTACATACACCTCGGAGTTCACATAATAAACAGTGACATATTGAGTGCAGTTTTGCTTCTTTCCTTCAAAGAAAAATGCATACTACTCAATTTTGATATATATAAGTGTTACTGATACCTTGTAACACCCTAAAGTCACTGCAGGCGATTAGGGTCACAGTAACCCACACAGCCTGCAATGCCACAAAATATTAGTGAAACACACTGTATTTGGCATTGTAGTCATGCTGAAATCAGCACAATCATGACTAATAATTCGGGCTACAACCCAAGAACTGTAGGGCAACATCCCAAGAACTGTATAGCTGCTTCCTATAAGATTAGCATGCTACTTGATGAGGTATTTAGGCACTTGACAACTGCCTATGATTATCACACTTCCTTGAGGGGGGAAGAAGGTGGAATCATGTATACATACTTCACCTCATTATATAAATGTACAAACATGATGCATGTACAAATATATATATATATATATATCACACACACACATCCAATTTTGAAGGTTTTTGTTGGTGTGGTGTTTGTTTTATAGATGGCTGTTCCAGCAATAGATGCAGATCCAGCCAATTGGTTCTTTGACATCATGGGTTCATATGATGCTTGCAGCAGATTTAAAGTACCAAAATGGTTGACTAGGTATGCTGATACACAGACCCGATATGATAATATAGGGTACTTTGATGCCATCAGTAGAATGAAACCAGATATGAGCCGATATAGGGATCCAGAAACAGAGCCTGAGGAGCCAGAAGAGGAGTACACAGAAGATCATGCACCGCCTATCTTCACATACCCAGATGATGGTCAGGTACACTCAGCACCAGTTCCAGCAGCACCCATACCTAAGGTGAAAATGAATCCACCAAAGGAATACAGGGTCGGACAGGATGCAGAGGTATGGATGGAGACAGTGGATAGATATTTCCAGTTCACCTATCCAGGAGCAGAAGACACGGATCTCATCACAGTTTTTCTTACCTTCCTCCAGAATAACGACAGACATTTCTTTCATGTCGTGGCAAAAACACCTAATGCCACGTATGAAGAAATCAGGACCACATTCCTCAGGCAGTTCGGAAACCCCCATAAGCAGTCAGTTGCCAAAAAACATTTGATGGCACTGCAGCAGGGTTACCATTATTTTGAACATTCTCGGATTACCTACGTACATTTACATCACTGGCTTCGTTAGCATCAGTTGATTTAGAGGATGTCCTGATTAAGGATCGGTACATCGTTTTGTCAGCAATATGGAATCAGATCTCAGAAAACAGTTCCATCTCAGATTCCTTACGGAAAATGAAAGGAATAACCTGTCGTGGGCACAAACCACACAGGTTCTGCTCGATTTGAATTATGTAGTTCATTCGAAGCAGACAGAGACCCTACATTATAGGGGTCAGAAGGAACAGTCAGGAGGTCCAGCCAAAAAGGAAAAGGATAAAGGTCGTGGCAACAAGCCATATGACCGTGGCAATCAGAATCAGGCCAACCAGAATTCCAAGAAAAATAAAGGGAAAGGCAAAGGAAAAGGCAAGGGAAAAGGAAAAGGATCAGCATCATCATCATCTTCTTCTTCCCAGTCTTGTGAACGTTGTGGTCGTTCAGGTCACATCAAAAAGGATTGTTTTTCCACACAGACAGCAGATGGGAAACCCATAAAAGGCAATCCTCCAGCTCAGAATCCATGGAATCAGAGAAGAGGACAGCAGCAACAGAATAATCAGGGTGGCAAAAGTGAGTCTAACAAGCTCCTAAAAACAGTCAACACCCTGGTTAAGGAGCTTCAGAATCAGCAGAGCATTAATGCAGCAGCTCCAGCTCCAGCTCCAGCTTCAGCTCCAGCTCCTCAGGGAAACTCTCCCGGTACTGCACAGGTGCCAGTGATGAGGGCACCCCGGGGATAGATCAGCCTGAACATGCCACTGAAGCAAGTGGCCGGGTTGAAAGTATCTCGGAAGAAGTCCTTTCCAAGCTGACACTACAGTTCCAGCAGATGGATACTCCCTCAGATCACATCGCACAGATGCAATCACAGACAGCACAGCTGAAATCACAGAAGAAGCTGTTGTTGTATAAGGGGTACGTATATGGACAGAGTACTAATATTTTGATAGACCCTGGAGCCAAATCATCATTCATCGACAGACAATTTGCTTCTCAGCTGGGTATCTCACCATCAGAAACATCATCATTCTCAGCGGGGTTGGCTGGAGGAAGCCAATTACCCTGTACATCATATATTCCCAATGCTACATTTACGTTGGGTAAGTATAAGGATTCAGAGGATCTATACGTTATTGATATGACACCCTTCACAGTCATCCTGGGACAGGATTGGTTGGAGAGGAGGAACCCACATATTGACTTTCAGTCTAAGAACATGACGATCACCAAGACACGCTCATCAGGTTCCAGTGTTCGCACAGTTCTATCCAGAGTTGAAGAGACTCCAGAATCAGACGGCCTTCCTGAAATGGAATTGGTCAGTGCCACCACGATGAGAAAGCACCTGCGACGTATACGATCCAGTGGGTCGGCTGAAGAAGCCGTAGCTTATCTTTTTTTTCTCTCAGAGGTCGATGGTGAACTGGTCATGACAGCAACTGACTCAGACACTACCATGGAAGACCCAGAGGTCACAGGAGAACGCGATCGCGTCAGAGAAGACTTTTCAGATATTTTCCAGGAGGATCTTCCAGCTGGCCATAGGCCAGAACGGTTTGAAGGTGGATATCATCGCATCAACATTGAACCTGGGCATAAGCCTCCATCACAGCCAGTTCGAACTATTCCAGTGCCTATGATGGAGGAGCTCAAACGGCAGATCATCAAATATGTCGAGTTGGGTATTCTTCGTCCATCATCATCACCATATGGGTGCCCAATCATTTTCGCTCCTAAGCCAGGGGGGAAGTGGAGGATGTGCTGTGATTATCGAGCCCTTAATGACATCACCATAAAGGACACGTATCCATTGCCACCTCATGATACCCTTCTTGAACAGCTTAAGGGGGCACGCTGGTTCAGCAGATTCGATTTCAACCGGTTTTTCCATCAGATCCCCATTCATCCAGACGACATCCATAAGACAGCAATACGAACTAGATATGGTTCATATGAGTGGACAGTGATGCCCTTTGGGCTAACTAACGCTCCTGCGACCGCTCTGCGTGTTGGAAACCGAGCATTCTTTGAATTTATTGATCAGTTCTTAGTCATTTTCATGGATGACACCATAGTGTACAGTCCAGATTTTTCACGGAGAGACTGACTTACCCCCCTCTCCTCCACTCTAAGGTGGGGGGGCTGTCTCTTGCTGTCCCCCTTCGGAAAGTAGTGTCACACGCAGCATCAGTCTCGGTAGCTCGGAACACACAGATGCATAAAACCCCTAAGTCTTTTATGTGATTATCTTAGTATTCCGAAAGCGAGTGTTCACCGACTGCACGTTCTATGAGAGAGATATATCTGACTATATATATATATATATATCCCCCACCAGCCAGAGAATCTCACTTCACTGGGCCATGGGTCATCACTTCTTTTGGTGGTATTTTTTGGTGCTCTTAATTTCCGTCTCTGCCGAAACGTACCGGTCACCAGAGATTCGTCATCTTATCGACTACCACGTCTTCACGGACTTCACCACGTCGTGATTTTTTCTCGCGACTAATCATTTTGACAACGGATTCGTTTCCTCATCAACGACCACTTTACAATTAACAACAGATTCGCGTCCTTATTCACGACCATGTCACAACACCTCTTCTACGAAACCACGCGCAGTCAGCTGTGCTTTTCGTACGACCAACTGGCTGGCCGTACGCCGTTTTTGACCTTACCTCCGCTTTCTCCGTTAAATTTGACCCCAATTGCACTTTTGCATCACTCGATTTGGTTAATTTTACGGAAAGTTACGTCGACACCAAGAACCCAAACGCACTCTCGACATTCTGGCCAGCAGCACCGCTCCTGGCGGGAAGACCGTTTGCCGCACGACGTTTTTGACTTCACCGACGTTTTCCCCGCAAGAATCTACCTCAATTTCACCAAACACAAGTGCCGAGGATACGGGGTCCCGAGGACCCGAGTTTGCCAAAACAATATGTGTAAAAATTTCGTCACCACGCACTATGAGGGACCCATGAATACAACGAGGTGAAACTCCTAGTATTTAGAGTCCGTGTTTACGAGGTAATTTAGTTAACGGCACGCGGTTGCTCTTATTTGCTCCGTATTTTACTCTCTGTCTACGATACGCGCACCGCATACAGGTTTCTAACTTTCTATGTAAATACAGGATTCTAAGTGGGCCGTTTAACAACATACTTATACTTTACAGATTTGTCCAGTTGGCAATTTTTGCACCTCAATACTAACGCAGCAAAGCTACACCTTCTCGACTCGCGCAAACCTTTCCGTAGGCTATTCTTACACCTCAATACTAGCACGGTGGAACCGCCCCTTCTCGACTCGCGTAAGACCTTCCTTTCGGGCTTCTGTAATTATCAGTCTACATCTTCATCTTTCGGCCATTGTCACACTTGTGCCGCGGCAAAAACTACACTCTGCAGCTCTTCATCCTTTGGGACCTTCCCGCTTACACAATGACAAATATCTTTGGAGGGCCTAAGGAATCTCATACTTGAAAAGAACAAAGTCTTCATCTCCCTCAATCATCTTCCGCAGGGCGCAACTGAGATGGAAAACCGCCGAGAAATAGTTGGTCTGCTTCTGTTCGTAGCCTAGGAAGCAGCGGCCCTTGCGTAGGGCCGCAATCCCCCCACTGCCCGAGCCCATGAAAGGGTCCATCACCACCTGACCCGCGGAGGAAGTGTACCTCTCCACCAGATACTCCCCAAGCTCGACGCTCTTCTGTCCCCCCACCAAAGTCTTGCCGTCCTCGCTACACTTGCTCTTCAAAGCCGCACATCCCGTGATCTAGCAGTTATGCTTGAATGTACCAGTAGAGTGCAAAGCCTGGAATGGCGCCGCGTACTCCTGGAAATGCTCCATTGCCATCTCACACAGATAGTTCACCATGTCCGAGGTCTTTTTTGAAGTCCAGTTCTCCTTCGCCCCGAACTCCTTCACATTCTTCTCAAGGACCGCCTCCAAAGCATGGTACTCGGTCAGGGACAACGGGCCCAAGACATTCCCGCAAAAAGAGTTAGTCAAGGTCTGCACACCGGTTATACCCTCCAAGTCCGGGCCGAACTTTGCCAGCACCGCCTTCTTGTAATCCAGCTTCGGCTTGTTCAGGGAACGTGCCAGAGTGGTGTACAGGTGCCCTGAAGCTGTGGGTGTGTTCCCCCGTACCTCGCTTTGGCGTACACCATCCAATAGCACGAACCCTGGCATGTTCTTGTAGACCTGTGCAAACATACCACTTCAGTCCCCGTGGCATCAAGCACACCCTCAAACTAACAGCGAAGCATCCCGTGTACCTTCAGCCGATTCTTTGAGGCCTCATGGTTTATGCAGTTCAATGCCGTGATGTCTCCCATTGCGATTACGATGGCCTCGCCATCCGCCTTCCCCAGGTCCTGCTTCTTGCTGTCCTCTGACAGGGCCGCGTTCAGATCAAATACCGTGCTGATTGGCTGCAATGCTGCACCCCAATCAACCTCCGTGTTGTACCCGGTGTCCTTCTCGTCACCCCAAGGGACATCCGTGATGACCGCTGCGATCCCGACTCCCTCCATCAACTTGGCATGCAAGTCCTTTGCAATCTCCTCGTACGTCCCCAGGACCAGAGTCAACAATGGAATTCCTGCCATGAACTCAACTCTTTTCAGCCGCCGCAATGTCTGGCCAACAACAAGCAATTAAGCCACACATGATAAAGAGCTTACCTGCACCAATGATGGCACGGGAAGTCAATACGATCGGGTCTTGCACAGCTCCCGCCATCTTGTGCTTGCGCAGGCGAAACATAACCTTCGGCTCCGGCGCCTGCTTCTTCTTTCTTGCCGCCCCTTTGGCCTCTTTCTTCAGGTCAGTTGTTGTCTTGACTTCAACGTACACCGGGTAATCCTTCTCATATTCAAGAGAAGTCCACCGCAAGGCGATGAAACTCATGAGTTCCTCAGCATGTGCCTCATCAAAAACAGGCTCCGTACCGTTGCGAAAGGGCCCGCCCGTGGCCAAAACCTTGTCCACGGACACGTTAGACAGGTCGAGTGGCTCCGGAACCTCTTCCTCCTCTTCCTTCTCTACCTCTTCCACCTCAGCCTTCTTCTGCAACTTCGCCGCACGTAACTCTGCGGCCTTCTCCGCCAACTTAGCTTCGAGCTGCTGTTCCACCTCCCGATCTTCGGCTTCCTTCTTTTCCAGTTCAACGGCTAACTCGTCCATCTTGTTTCTGTGAGACATTAAACACGTGAGCAAGATGTGTGAGGGGGTAACCCTGAAATGCTTCACCCACCCAATTGCACTCACCGCTCTTCTTTGAACTCTTCATTCCGCTTCTCCACCCGGGTAAGTTTTTCCGCGCGGGCCTCGAACTCCTCGAGTTTCTTACGCTCCTGCTTCCTTTGGAGTCGGGCGTCCCGTTCGTCATCCTCTTCTTCAGAAAGGGCAAAGTCATCCACCTCCATCTCTTCACCACTTTCATCCCCCGCATCATCAACCTCATCTTCAACCTCATCATCGTCTTCGGCTTTTGTCGACACCTCGCTGACCTCCTTCCATCGGCAGTGATCGATGTACCTCTTCACGACCTTCTTCATGTAAAGGTCCTCCTTTCCAGCCAGACGGCCAGCATTCACCGCTGATGGCGCCTTCAGATTGTCAGCCTGAAAGAAGTGTGGGGTGTTTTTTCAAGAAACATCTGGAAGAGTGAAGTAGAAGAAGAACAAGATTTCAGAGCTCTACGTACCTCTCCCAAGAGAATGTGGTCGAGCTTTCCCTTGTTCAGGCTTTCCATCCACTGGGCCGCTTTCTCAGAGTCCATTACCTTCCCGCCCATGGAATTGATGTGATCGATTGTGAGGGACCTCATCCAGAACGCCGTGCAGCAATCCGTGAAGGACCGTGGAGATGTAATCACACGTGTCGGTTTCGGACTTGTCTCCACGGCCTTCAACTTCTTCGCGTCAGTGATCTTTCTAACACCTCCACCCTGGGTGTTTTCAACGAAAGGCAGGCTCTTCAAGCACTCCTCGAAGACTTGCAATTGCTGGACCGCGTTGAGCCTCTCCAACTCCTTGTTGCTGTACAAGGAGTCAAAGTTCAAGCAACAACCTTTGCCAAGAGCGTTGCTGCACTGGCGGATGATCTCCTCGATCTTGAGCTTGTCCTGGAGGTACTCCACGATGCGGAGAAGCCTCGTAAAAAAGCGTTGATCGAACTCAGCACTTTGGTACTGAGCCAAGAGGTCCGTTGATTTAACTTTCTTCTTGGTGTTTTTTTGAAAAGCCAAGATGTTCCATCTGAAAAAATATGCGAACAAACTCAAAACTCGCAATGGTTAAACTTGGGTTTAGAATTCAAGTAGAAAAGGATCTCACTTGAACATCGAGTAGTCCTGGAAAAACGTCCGGGTCTTGGACCCGGAATCGTTTACAGAGATCTTGGCTACAGCCAAGGTGGTGATTTCATCCAGGGTGAGGTTCTCGTCCAGGATGTTTGCGTTGTGTGTGAGGAACATTGCATGTCCCGGTTCCACATCTTTCTGCCGAAGCTGGCAGCCATGCGCAAAGGCATGGGCGTAGAATGCGTTGCGTCCGTGCCCGTCCACACACACGTACTTGTAACTGAAAGGCACAAAACTTTTTTTCAAAACAAAACAACAGCAATTCAAGGCAAGGTTTCAGTATAAAGTATTCTATAAAATGTTATATGTTTTTACTCTTTCTAATGTTTGAGCTACACATCTATTTACCATTGCGAGTCTAGCATCCACTGAGGACAACTCCCCCTACGCTTCTTCACAGCGCGTTTGGCATCTGCCTTGTTCTTGCGTCGCCTACTTGCTGTCGCCGTGTCCGCACAGTTGTACCAACCACGTGGGGTCTGGCACTGATCTGACTCGTCTTCTGAAGATGGATCTACAATAAAGTCGAGACTCTTTGAAGACTCAACGCTTTCAGACCTGCAAACAAAACTCTTCAGCTCGAGTCGTTTTGACATTAATGTCAAAAGCTTTCTTCTTTGCGCATTTCTCAGGCAAAACATGACATCTCAGAGAGTTTTGACATTAATGTCAAAAGCTTTCTTCTTTGCGCATTTCTCAGGCAAAACAAGACATCTCAGAGAGTTTTGACATTAATGTCAAAAGCTTTCTTCTTTGCGCATTTCTCAGGCAAAACAAGACATCTCAAAGAGTTTTGACATTAATGTCAAAACTCTCTGAGATGTCTTGTTTTGCTAGAGAACTGCGCGAAGAAGAAAGCTTTTAACATTAATGTTAAAACTCTCTGAGTTGTCTTGTTTTGCCTGAGAAATGCGCGAAGAAGAAAGCTTTTGACATTAATGTCAAAACTCTCTGAGATGTCTTGTTTTACCTGAGAAATGCGCAAAGAAGAAAGCTTTTGACATTAATGTCAAAACTCTCTGAGTTGTCTTGTTTTGCCAGAGAAATGCGCAAAGAAGAAAGCTAATCAGGTAAAACAGTACAGCACAGTTAGTAGAGCTTTGGAATCTTACCGCTTGGGCACGTGCTCGTAGTGGGGCGGCCGCTTTGAGGGCAGCACCGCCCAGAGCATCGCTGGTTCATCCCGGAGCTTGCCGTGCTGCGCGTAAGATGCTTTAACAGCCTCTCCGTCGTTCTCGTCGCCTCGTGGGTTGTCCCCGAACCAACACTCTTCCAGAGTTGCCTCTGGTTTCAGTTCGACAAAATGCGAGTCGAAGATCTCTTGGTAATTGTGGCGCACGCTACTTCGTTGAGGAGCCGCTGCTGACTTTTTGTTCTTTGGAGGCATGTTTTCGGAGACGGTGAAGTTTTTTTACTGAGAACGTAAAGTAAGTTAAAGCGTGAAAATATTCAGTCAAAAGACTTTCAGGCTTTTAGAGTTAAGTGAAGAAAACTTACGACGCAACTCTTCTTCGCAACGCTACTGAGCGTGACGGCGCGAGGTTCTGCGAGACAATATTTTTTTTAAAAATAAAGAAATTGAATTTCTTTATATATATATTTTTTTTTTAAGTTCGGTTTTTTTTAGCTATTATTTTTCAAATAAATATTTTTACTGACATATTTTATACTTATGAATTTTTTTCCAAACTTACGCTGGTGGTGTATTATTTTTGTGTGCGCTATAAAGACTTAGAGTCGCTGTTTTGTCTTAATTCTTTCTGTTTTCATGTTTAGCAAATGGAAATATGTAGATAAAAGATGTCAAAACAATTTTTTAACGTCGTCTTTCGCAAAGATGGTGAACAAACCATCTCCGAAGTTCCGGTTTCTTTTGCAAAAGGCGAGCCTTACGCGGTTGGGCAGGTGCTTCGAAAGGTTTTCAAAATTCCTGACGAACAAAGTTACACCTTGATGAACATGAACACCGACGAAATATTCGAAAGTGTTGACTTGTTGCCAATTAATCCAGAACACCTTTACCAGATTTTTATCGAGTTTTCGGAACCAGAGGAAGAAATCATGCCTGAACTCGTGTCCGAGTCAGACTCAGACAGCGACTCCGATTCTGAAGACTTTAAAATCACCGGCGAAAGTTCAAAGGCAAGTTGTACTTCGGAGCCTTTCAAAAACGACGCAGCTAGTACTAACAATGTTTCTACGAAAATTATCTGGCCTGTTAGAGTTTCGCACACCTCTAAAGTCCCACTTGACGTTGACGGCTCGAAACTTTTCGGTACGCACTTCAAAGGCGAGCTCACTGGAGGGAGGAAAGGGCTACCTTTACTTCAACTAGATTTCTTCGTGAACAACCGAACTTGGTCGGAGGCTGGGAAGACTACTTGGAAGGGACTGAGCGACGTTTACGGTAAACAGAATGTTCTGGCTCGTTCAATGCACTGCCTGGGTGAATATGTCTGTAAAGACGAGGAGTGTGTGTTCTTTCAAGTTGGAGGCAAACACTTCGTGAAGCGAATGTCGCGCACGACCGGTAAAAACGAGGACGACTTCCTTGGGCACAAGGTATATATTTCTGTTTTCGTGAAACACAAACCTTTGTTTCCACCGATAGCTTGGGTAGCTTCCTAAAAAAACTTCGTGCTTTACAGGTGCATGGTCCGGCTTGCCCCAAGTGCCAAACCCCTACCGAGTACGTTGCTTGTTCCGCTCGTGCCATCGCTGCACGTGTCGACCTGGAGGACGTGCCAGGGTGTCTGCTATTTTTCGAGCA
>LGRX02034541.1:0-26992 GCA_001247695.2 Cymbomonas tetramitiformis
GGGTGGGGAGGTGCAGGGCGGCCTGCCTCGTCGAATGGTCCCTATATCGCATGAGCTTGGGGAGTTCTCGCGGTTTAGGAACATCTCGAGAGCAGCCGCGGACCTGCCGTCCCCATGCTCGGGTGATGCAGGCCGTGCTTTCATCTTTGCTGCACCTGAGATGGTGGCGACGTGCAGGGTGGGGAGGTGCAGCGCGGCCTGGCTCGTCGAATGGTCCCTATATCGCATGAACTTGGGGAGTTCTCGCGGTTTAGGAACATCTCGAGAGCAGCCGCGGACCTGGCGTCCCCATGCTCGGGTGATGCAGGCCGGGCTTTCATCTTTGTTGCACGGGGGATGGTGGCGACGTGCAGGGCGGGGAGGTGCAGGGCGGCCTGCCTCGTCGAATGGTTCCTATATCGCATGAACTTGGGGAGTTCTCGCGGTTTAGGAACATCTCGAGAGCGGCCGCGCACCTGCCGTCCCCATATTTGGGTGGTGAACATCTCGAAAGCAGCCGCGGACCTGCTGTCCCCATGCTCGGGTGATGCAGGCCGTGCGTTCATCTTTGTTGCACGGGGGATGGTGGCGACGTGCAGGGTGGGGAGGTGCAGGGCGGCCTGCCTTGTCGAATGGTCCCTATATCGCATAGACAGAGTTGTGATCCTAAGTTATGCCTGACAAACATAACTAAAATAAATTTCACATTAGTACGTGGCGAATCCACTCTCACTCATCGCGACAGATGTTCGTCAAAGCGTGCGTACTGGACCAATAATTCAAGAGTGAGCAGACCGGGTAAAGAATTATAAGTCCAAACCCGTTAAGCAGGGCCACTCCGTTTGCATTAAAACAAGCCCCCGGTGAAATAACTCCGGAAACATCCAAAGGGCTCCCCATGACCGCTGTGAACCTCCGAAGTTGCTTCAAGAGGGGAGGAAGGGTTGGGTGCACAATATATAATAACTGTGGAAACGAACAGCAAACGATCAGTTATATATATATAAGGCCGAGAATCGTGCGATTATAAATCGTTAAATCGTGGGATCATCGTTCGCAAAGGCGACGACGGCTAGCGCAATAATCCGTAACGTACACCTCGGATACCTTGAATCGTCACTCTGAAACACGATACGTGTGGATCAATCAGTAATCCAGCGTCAATCTGTATCACGAAACGCAATTCATTGAACCTTGAATCGTCACTCTGAAATACGATACGCAATTCAAAGGGGGCTACATCCTAAGAACTGTAAGGCATTAGCCTGTAAGGCATCATGCTAAGGTGAGGGACTAAAGTGGACTCAGTTCCCCCCAAAATCCTAAAAACACCATGAGGGACGCCTCAAATCGGTGTAAGAAGACTGGTACCAGCAGAAGCAACAACAACAAAGACATCAAAGACATATACAAAGGTATGCCCGTTGTGAGGTCACAACTCTTTTCGTGATGTCATGTCACTTCGTTCGCGTGGTGTCGTGCTTGACGCTCTGCGGTGCTCGCGGATCGGCACGGGCTGGTCGCGGCGACGTCGATGTAGCGCTAGCGCTTGACGAGGCGTCGTGCATGATTTTAGATTTATACTGGGAGGGAGATCTGAGCTGGGGGGTGAACGTGATATGCTCCGGGCGCTCGAGCGGACAATGAACTGGGGTAGGACCGTGACTGAGGGGGGAATGACATTTACTGAAAAGGGGGTCATGGTTGGGGCGTTTGCTGACGGCTGAAACGGGCGCGATGGGGGCAAGTACGGTGGGGTCTGACATGGGCTACGGTAGCGTGACTAAATATGGGGGGTCTGACAGGCCTTTCAGGGGTGCCCGAGGGACCCCTTCTAAGCGTGTTCATAGTTGTGACATTCATCCTAGCCTTATATATGCGGTGCCTAACATGCATATGCACTTTAATGGTATATCCATGCCGCTGCCACAGTGTTAAAAAGCGGAGCGGACGGTTAAAAAACTGCTCTGAAATAATTCCCACTACCACTATAGGTAACGCAGGAAACAGTTCGTGAAAGGATGAAATCGTGGATCGCGATTTTCTCGCGCGATCGAAAAACCTGGACCGTGATAATATGCGCATTGGCTCTTTATATACATAGATAAATCCATCATCACTGTCCTTATGGGAGCAGCACTCAATTCTTCATTACGACCCTTTCAGATCTCAGTCTTCCGATTCTTCAGTCTTCCTCTTCATCTTGGCACAATACAACCTGCTTGATATCTAAATTCGTTTCACAAACATCGGTGCCGCCACTACAAAACATGCCTGCCGTATTGTTGCCAAACACCGCCCGCGCAGGTAGTCTGCCACACGCGCGAAGTCTACGACACGAGCAGTGGCACCTTCGGATGGAAGGGTCTCGATCCCCACACAGGTGGGTGACTGGCCGCGATATACTTTATTTTTATCAGGTGTAATATTCCTTTTTTTTATTTCTGAGATGAACAGTTTGCAGGATTCCGCTCCCTCGCATCCGAGCAAGAAGGGTTGAAATGACAATAGTTTCTTCTGCGAGCGCTGATTCAGTGCTGGTTGTCGGAGCCACCGGTCGCGTGGGACGTTTGATCGTCCGAGAGCTTTCAGATAAAGGTATCTCCAAGCCTTTTCTCCTTGAATGCAACTTTCATAGCGGACGAAAGCTTTCTTCATCCGACGATGGTGCCCTCACATGCCTTCCAGACCTCTATCTGCCCCCGGGTCCCCCGAGTTCTCCCAGGCATGTAGCCAATCCACAGTTTCGCATTCCAAAGCAGATTTTCAGTATAATGTGTAGATATGGGAACTGGCACACCCATATCAGTTCGTGCTTGTAACCGAGGCCTCGGTCGACGCTTAGGGTTCATAAGGTCGGTGTCGCCAGCTATCAGCGTCAACAAATATCCAAATCTGCGCTAAAGTTTCAGACCTGTGGCTGAAGTCGCCATGGACGAAACCAGCCAGTCCACGCAGCTTTTTGCGTCTGGCTGAGCTGTCATTTACCACTAGTCCACGCCGCTTTCTGCGTCTGGCTGAGCTGTCATTTACCACTAGTCCACGCCGCTTTCTGCGTCTGGCTGAGCTGTCATTTACCACTAGTCCACGCCGCTTTCTGCGTCTGGCTGAGCTGTCATTTACCACTAGTCCACGCAGCTTTTTGCGTCTGGCTGAGCTGTCATTTACCACTAGTCCACGCCGCTTTCTGCGTCTGGCTGAGCTGTCGTTCACCACTAGTCCACGCCGCTTTCTACGTCTGGCAACAAAATTGCTGCGCGTTATGAAGTTTGCCTGTTGCGAAGTCTGATGATCCCTTTCCTACTTTTTATGGCTCTTTCACAAGCTTGCTACGAGCCTCGGAGGTTAACAACGTGTTACCCTCACACACCACAGAAGCCTCGAAGCCTCGTAACGATGACCCAACTCGATTTCCGTGAAGTTGCAGTGCACGTGCTCCGCAGGCGCTTCCTTTGAGTCAAACATGCGATAAGCTGACCCACTAGCCGTGTTCAGGGCTTAAGGCCAAGTGCCTAGCACGCAAGCCCGAGGATGACAACAGCAAATACCTGAAAACGTTGCCAGGTGTTCGTGTGGTAGAGGTAAGCGAGTGGCACGTCCCCGCGGACACTAGAAAGTTTTCTCGCCGATGATTGCACTACTATGTACCACGTGGACACGCCACACAGGTGGTTGCAACGCAAGATTACCGCTATTTCGAGGGGTATGGTGACTCAGGCGCTGTTTGAGATTCCTGGGATGCGTTTTTGCGTGCATCTCAGAGGACCCTGATCCAGATGCATCTTTTCCAACTGCCAGCGCTTTCTTTTCCCACGTTATCGTATAAGGTGACGTTAAACTTGCGACTAACTCTTGGTATGGGCGATCAGGGTGATGTGACGGACGCAGTGAGCGTGAGGCGTGCCATGGACGGTTGCACCAAGTGCATTGCCTGTTTTGGGGCAGCGAGAATTGTGAAACTGTCAGACTTTTGGCGCAACGGCGAGGCTGAGTGTGCCCATCCAAAATCTGTGAACTACCGCGGGGTCCTCAATCTGATCGAGGTGAGGTGCTGCGAGCCTGTGGCGTCTAAACGCCACTATGTGTACGGGCATCTTCAGACCGTGACGTCAACACGTGCACACGTGTTCCGTGCCTTGCTGTACGGGATGCCCCTTTGCAATGTTCGTCTCGGTGCTCTAGATTACCCAATTCCATGCTGTCTACCGTGATGCAACATTCTCCTTCTATGCTGTGTGTTCAAGATAAATGCACTTTGAAGCGATGCACCGTCATTTCACATCAGGAATATGCCACTAATGCAGCTTCTTCCCCTCCACCCTTTCTTAACAGGCAGCAAAGGATACCCCGGATTTTGAGAAATTTATTCGTGTCACTGGGCTCTCTGTCGGGTATTCGCCATACCATCCCGTTGCAGTTCTTCTAAACACGGTGCTATCAATGACGATTAAGTGGCAGCTCGCCGGAGAGATGGCAATTCGCGCAAGCGGCCTAAACTACACAACCGTCCGCCCTGGTATGCAGCCGTCGTTCAGATCACACAAGCAACGCGCAGTTTCGCCTTCACATCAACGGTGTCTAAACATTCTTCCTCTAATTGTGCAAGACACAGCTTTTAGTATTTGACCTCAACGCTCTTCGCGCCCCTGCGAGTGTCAAGTGGTCAGCACTCTTTTCGCCCCTGCGAGTGTCAAGTGGTCAGCACTCTTTTCGCCCCTGCGAGTGTCAAGGCTCAAGCTTTATCCATGCCCTGAATTTCCTGGTGGGTTGATCAACTCGATCTTACTGGACAGCAAAAATCAATTCACTGTGCAATCCTTTTGGCTCACATTTCACGAGTGCCGGCGGCAGCTCTCCCCATACTCACCAGATCAAATGAGCATGATTGCCTTTAATCAAGGACGTTCAAAGTAGTCTGCTGTATCGATGATACCCGGCGGGTTCTCCGTAGTGCTGCTCTTGTGTCCCTTTCGTGCGCCTGTGATCGCAAATGGGCCGTCCCTCTTCCTGTCTTCCCCTGGGCCGTTTACCGCTTTTATAATAACTTTATAAATAACTTGTCGATCAGAAGACGCAAGCTAAGGAGATGGGTCTAACTTGGGCTCTTCGCCAAATTCAATGCAGCTTGGTGGTGCGTCTTGCAGGGTCCTTAACAGATGAGCCGGAGGCCGGCGATAGGCTACGGATTTCATATGGGAGTGGTGTGTACACACATCCCACTGGTAAAACCAGCCGTGCGGTGGGTCACTTCGCCTTCATTGTTGCAACCGGCCGATGTTTAGAACACCGCATTGAGTGCCCCCTAAGTGTTAGAATTCGAGAGTCTGTTTTCACAAAAGCGAGCGTAAACTTTCATTCTCAAAAGATATAGCAGTTCGCAGCTTGAAACGCCGTGAACTTCAGCGCCCAGTCATTATTGATTGGGCAGTCTAAGTGAAAGTTCAATAAACAGATTCCTACGTGTCACTGTCGTGTTCATACCGACCGCAGTGACACGCCTGAGTACCGGCCCACGATCAGAATGTGGGCCGATGAACTTATTACGCACTTGCCGATGGTCATCAATGATCTAACGGCCACGATTAGTTCAGCAGATCTACAGATCTAGATCTAAGGGTTCCACAGGGTTTCTTTAGGGTTTGAGCATCCTGACTACTGTACAAGGTCTAGATAGTCATGCTTTACACCAAACTAATCAGCAGGCACTTGCAGATTCCAATACCCCTTCTAAAGGGTGACTGTCTAGTTGTCCTACTGCCAGTTCTTGGGAATGGTGCCCCTTCAGTCAGCAACACCCAGTTCTTGGGATGGTGCCCCTCCAGCTCCAGTTTATGGGGATGGTGCCCCTCCAGCTCCAGTTTATGGGGATAGTGCCCCTTCAGTCCTCAGTCTTCAGAGTTGGAGTTCTGCAACTTCATGATACCCAGCCTTTCCCTGTGTGTAAGAAATGCTGGTAGGGGAAGAGGTTTGGTGAAGATGTCAGCTGTGTTGTCCGCTGAGGCGACATACATGGCTTCCACCATCTTGGACTTCACCAGCTCTCGGATGTACATGTTCCTCACCTCAATGTGCTTGGATCTGTTGTTGTTGACATAGTCAGATGCCAAATGAATGGCCCCCTGGTTGTCACAGTACATCTGTACCGGGGTGCAGATGTCCACCAGGTCGGTCAGCACGTTAATGATGTACTTGACCTCCCTAGCCCCTTCAGACATGGCGATGATCTCAGCCTCGGTAGTTGACAGCGACACACATCTCTGCATGATGGAGGAGAAGATCAGTAAGCTGCCACATAGGTAGACTGCAATGCCAGATGTGGATCTCCTCGTGGTTTTGCACCCAGCATAATCAGCGTCAGTGTATATGCATAGTGGTAGTGCTCCACTGGCCAGACCCAGACCCCTTGGCACAGAGGAGGTTGTCCGCAACACCAGCTCGTGGCCCATAGTGCCCTTAAGGTATCTGACAATCTGCTTCAGAGCCACAAAGTGCTCTGGGCCATAAGACGCACAAAAACGAGAGAGAGTCGACACAGCAGCCATGATGTCAGGGCGCGTGCACCTTGCAACCCACTGTAGCTGCCCAAGTAGTCCCCTGAATGGAATGGTGGCATCCTTACCATCAGATGGGGCAAGAGAGCACCCTGGAGACATAGGCAGGCTCGCTAGCTTAGCATCCTTAAGTCCATAGGTCTCAATCATCTGAGAGATATACCCAGACTGAGACAGATATGCCACCCCAGGGCCCCAGCGCACACCGATGCCCATCACAAGATCCAGCACACCCAAGTCCTTGCAGGCATACTGGGAGTTGAAGGCCGCCACAAAGTTATCATACCATGAACGGCTGTTGGTGGCCACAAGGTAGTCATCCACATATGCCAATATGATGACTGTGATGCCAGAGTCTCGGATGTAGTAGAGGCAAGGCTCAACATCACTGCGCCTCATCCTCTCATCATAGCCCATAATGAAGGCATCACTGGTCTCAAACCACTCCTTGCCCGCTTGCTTCAGGCCATACACTGCCTTGAGCAGCTTGGCACATGTCCTGCCCTGATACTCCAGCCCCCTAGGGAGCTTGACATACAGTTCCTCCTCCAGGGTCGAGTTCAGGAAGGCTGTCTCCACATCCATGTGATACACCTCGAGGGCAAGGTTGAGCGCCAGAATGATAACCAGCCTCACTGAAGATAACTGTGTGCACGGGGCAAAGTTGTCAAAATAATCGACACCATACTCTTGCTCCTGCTTGTCGCCCTTCACACACACCCTCGCCTTGCGCTTCTGCAACTGCCGGTGCTTGTCCAGCTTGACCTTCAATACCAAGGACATGTCCAATAGATGTACACCAGGAGGTACATCCTCCATATCCATCATCAGGAGAGCCTGCTTGACTGCAACCAGGGCCTCAAGCTCGGTCTGAATAGCATCCATCCACTCATCAGCATCAGGCGCCTCCATAGCTGCCAAGCACGTGTGCTCAGGAGGGAACTGTACCTTACCCACCGGCAGGTCAATGTGTGTAAAGTTGGTGAGCAACATGACACAGTATGGAAATGAACTGGCCTTCACAGCTCGTGCGCATATAATATCAGCTTCCATCTCCTTACTCCCGGCGTCCACCGTGACCTCAGTGAATAGAGGGTAGTTGACATTCAGGTCACCACTGTATGCAGCTGAGCACACAGCAGCAAGGTGTTCAGGATGGCCATCCAGATAGGCTCGGAGACTCACCCAGCATGTCTCATCCACTGCTCGCACCTTCAGTACCGCCAGAATCTCGTCACTGTCGTCAAGTAGATAGACCCCGACATCAAGAACACCGTCCTCCAGTCCACTCGGGAGGATATCATGATATGTACCATCCAACGCCGTCACCATGAAGTTGGTACTCAGCGGGGCCACTGCAGAGGGATCCCAGGTGGTGACCACCTTGCCCAGCTTGTCCACAACCTCATGGAACTTGAGCATGCCAGACTTGACTATCTTCCCCGACTCAGGATCATACAACAAGTAGGCTGATGAGACCTTAGAGTGACCAACATACCTGAGCTGCCGCGCTCGGTCACTGAGCTTGTGCTCCCTACTGTCCGGGTCCACAAAAGCATATGCCAGACATCCAAACACTCGAAGATGTGAAAGGTCTCGGTGCTGTCCATACAACTTGTAGTAAGGAGACTTCTTGTGCAAGGGCTTCTGGAATGTCCTGTTCAGAATGTACACAGAGTGACGAACAGCAAGTGGCCACATGTCCACACCAAAGCCAGATGTCAAGAGCAGCGCCCGAGCCATCGCCTGCACTGTCCTATGAGACCTCTCCACACGAGCTTGGTTCTCATGGAGGTATGGCGATCCATGGCGTTGCTCAATACCTTGGTCTTTGCAGTACTGTTGTGTCTGCCCAGCAATCATCGTAGAGTCCCCATCAGTGTGCAATACCATATGATACTTCTCCTCAAGTCTCATACGGCTCCTGTGCTGCCTCACCTCCGCCAGGAACTTCTCAAGGGCTGCCAGGTAGTCCGACTTCCTCTTCATGAAGTACACGCATATCCAAGCTGTACAGTCATCCACGAAGAGGACAAACCACCGGTACCCACCAGCACTGTGCCTGAATGGGCCACACGTGTCAGACCATACCAGCAAGCCAATCTCTGCAGAACTCTCCCTGCCAGTAGGCTTCATAGACGGCCTGATCGCCTTGGTGAGCCTGCAGGAAATACACCTCTCAGGGCAGCGCCACACCAAACTCTTGGTATACTGCGCTATGGTGATACCCATAGGGATCTCCTCGTCCAGCATCTCCTGCATGGTCACGTCACCAATATGGCCAAGCCGAATATGTGCCAGCATCTTGGCATCAAGCTTCATCACTGTATGCCCATCCTTGTAGATCACCACCACAGGCCACTTGGTCTCCCTGACCCATACCCGGCTCTCCCCACACATCTCCAGGTTCTCCACATTGTAGCATGAGTCCAATGGAGCCGAGAATATCTTCTCTCCAGCAGGGTACTCATGGACAATGGTAAACTGAGATACAAACTGCCACCAACTGGCTGTCTCCCATCTGGGTAGCACCAAAAGGAACTTGGTGGACTGAGGCGCCCGAGCAAAGTCACTCAGAGCCTTCTGTAGACATCTCAGGATGGTGTCATGCTCATAAGGTGGGTTGCCATAGCAGGCTTTACCCGCCCAGTCCCTGCAGAAGCAAGGGTTCTCAGTTGTGCAATAATCGTCCAGGACGTGGTTGTCAATGGAGGCAAACAACTCCAGAGTAAAGGGCCCATGCTCCTCAATGTGCTTCCCAGCTTCCTCAAACTTCCAGTCTGTCTTGTCCCGATCAGAGTCATCATGGTATGCTGCACAGGCCATGTAGGTATCCAAAGTGCCAGTCTGATCTTCATATATGATATACTGGTTGCCAACTCTAGAAAATGAGAAGGTCACCCCCCCACTGGATATCTGCCTGGCCCCAAAATCAACACTGAACCCAGCATCCTCAAGCGCCACCACAGACACTAGGTTGAATGGCTTCCCAGGAATGCAGTGAGCACCAGTGAATTGCAGCCCAACAGCGCGCCCAGTGGACACATCCAGTTTGGCAAATGTGACCGTCCCACTGCCCTCCGAGGACACAGCACCAGCCTGCACCACACTGAAAGTGGAACTGGAAACAGGATCAAAGTCACCGCCAAAGTCACTCACCATATTGAAGATGTGCTTGGTGGCGCCACTGTCTATCACTGCCACCTTCCCACCGAATGCAGTCAATGGCAGGGCCCTGGTGAAGATGTTAGCTGTGTTGTCTGTCGATGCAACATACAGGGCGAGAGAGCTGCCTACATGCAGCTCACATGCATCCTCATCGCCAGAGTCACTCCCATCTTCAAGATCAGGTACATCACAATACCAATCAGACGAGCAGTAATCTTCAATCCCAGAATCCACGCCCAAAGCCACAGAACAGAGGCGGTTCTTGCGAGGCGGACAGAACAGTCCAGATGCCCGATCATCGGATGGGATGCCACCCACTCCTTCAAAGGGCTGCCAAAAGTGCACATCGTCTTCCTCGTCCGAGTCAGAGGCATCCACCAGATCTGGCAGAGTATCTGAAGCATAACCACCATCATCCGAGTCAGAGTCCGAAGCTGAATCCAGGTCGGGGATGGAGCAATCAGAGTCGTCACAAATATGGCCACCATCATCACCAGATCCAGAGAGATAGATAAGATCAGGCATATAGCTGTGTCCAGCCAATGTGTGATAAGACCAGGCATGTCGGTCTGCAACAACCTGTTCAATACCAGGGGAATCCAGTGTAGCCATAAGTCCAGAATCACCTCGGTCTGAAGAGACATCATCATGATGAGAGGAATTCCCAGAGTCATAGCCACTCTGGTCCGAATGATCATCACCATCATATGAGGAGCCAGAGTCCCACTCATCCTCAAAATCATATCCCAGTAGTGCCCAGAAGCTCTCGACCGCCTGCACAGTGTCTCGAGTAACCATACTGAGTAAAGTCACCCATGACTGCAGCCTCTCAAAGGATCCTCGCACCATACCCGGTTCCTTCTCGAGCAGGCGCTGCAGCAGACTGTACTGCTCGGCAACAACATGCTGAGCACACACCATTTTCTTGTGGCTCACCACTCTGCCATCAATAGGAAAGTGAGGCTTCTCCAGCACAGTCACTGCCCTGTCCAACACTTCCACAGAGCCACCCATGAACATACTATGCACATATTGGACATCTGATGTGTACCATGGCTGCCTGGGGGATATCTGATATCCAGGCCCAAGATGCTGCTCCCTTCCTGCTTCCCACAGGGCTTGGGTAGGCTCAAGCTTCCTCCCAGGGAGGGCCGTGCACAGAGTATCAATGTAGACAAACGAGTCGTACACCGGAGCCACGGGAAAATACTTGTGCCTGTTCAATAAGAACCGATGCTTGTTGGGCTGATAGGGGTGTGACTTCTTACCAGGTCTCCTCACTGCAGAGCGCCTGCTCATAGGAGCATCAGACCTCCACCGATAGACCCCACTCATAGGCTGGTCCCCACCCCCCACAGGGGTAGGACCCTCAGAAGATGTAAGCCCGTCCTGAACTGCATAGTAATTGCTCAGGGAGATACCAGACTGACATGCAGTACAGCCGCCCTCAGTACAACCAGAAATAAATTGAGGTAGGTCGTCAGAGAAGCTGGTAACCATGCTGTCCTCTACCAGCTCACAGATTGCAAACAGAGCCTCGCCAGTATCATCCACACCAGGGTGCTGCTCAGCTTCAGCAACAGCAGCCGCTCGATTGGGTAGCTTCCCATACTTCTGGTAGTCCTGGACTCTCTTCATTATCGCTGCCCTCCTCTTGGGGTTCTTCTTGAGGTAAGCCTCCCTCTTATCCTCGTGAGTAACATAGCAGTCACTGGACGAGTGTCCAGGCATATGACATACCGGACATGGAACTCGCTTGAGTAACGCTTCTGCTCTTCCTGCTTACGACAGTCCTCCACGATTCCAGCACCCGTCTCCATCGCTGCTGCAGAAGTCGCGATGACGTTGTCGTAGTGGCTACATACCGCGTCGTTCAGCTTCTTGAACGACGGCAGCTCGTCCTCAGAGAACATAGTGCGAATATAGACATACGCCGGGTTCAAGGAATTCAGCACCATAGCCACAAAGAATGCCTCCAGGCTGGCGACATGAAACATTTCACCACCCGGCAGGAATTTGCTCGTGCACGCATACTCCTCCACCCTGTCAAGAACCTCCCTCGCATTTAGAAAGCCTTGCAGCGGGGGCGCGAGCATCATGAACCTCTTCGTGTCATCAAGCAAAGCCTTGACCTGCCGCACAAAGTACGCAGAGCCCGTGCTCCGACGCATTTTAATTAGCTGTCGCCAGGCTGAGACACCGTCTGCTTCAGTACTGTACGATCGAACAACTGCGTTCGCCGTCCTGGTGGTAACACGCGACAGAAAGTCATGAAATAACTGGTTGGCTGCCACCGAGAACTTCTCGTCCTTCTTGATGTCCTCTAACTCGCGCGTGTCCGTCAATAACAGCGACAACGCCGGGTGACGCAGAGACGGTACAATTTTACCCCGGAATTCCATCCACTTGTTGTCATTTTCGGCCTCCTGACCAGAATAGAGCTGGTCAGTCGGGAACCCCTTCAACATATCCGTTAGAAAAGGTAAAGGTACGTCCACAGTACCACTCGCAACTCGAGATTTACCACTGGAACCAGATATGCTGGATTCCGCGGCCTCAGGACACGCAATAGCATTTCCCGTCCCCGCATTTTGATTCGCAACAGCCAACGGCGGCACTGCGTGTGCCAGGGCTTGAACCATTTTAAAAAGCTCATTCATACGCGCATCTTGCTGCGTAAATAGCTGTTGCTGCCTCTCATCAATACGCGCCTCTTGCTGCGCGAAAAGATTAGCCAGCGCTGCAGAGTCCTCCCCTGCTGAGATTCCATCAGGCTTCCCTTCCTCCGAAAGTTCGCCAAAAGTAGATTCCTCACTCAGACCTGGGGGCCTCTCTGGAGCTTTGGCCTTGTCTTGATTCCTACTCATTTCGAATATTACGCGCAGTGAAATTTTGCGTGATACAAACGTCGGTTAACACTTACAATGTAAGTGGGCCCATAACCTGTTAGAATTCGAGAGTGTGTTTTCACAAAAGCGAGCGTAAACTTTCATTCTCAAAAGATATACCAGTTTGCAGCTTGAAACGCCGCGAACTTCAGCGCCCAGTCATTATTGATTGGGCAGTCTAAGTGAAAGTTCACTAAACAGATTCCTACGTGTCACTGTCGTGTTCATACCGACCGCAGTGACACGCCTGAGTACAGGCCCACGATCAGAATGAACTTATTACGCACTTGCCGATGGTCATCAATGATCTAACGGCCATGATTAGTTCAGCAGATCTACAGATCTAGATCTAAGGGTTCCACAGGGTTTCTTTAGGGTTTCTTCAGGGTTTGAGCATCCTGACTACTGTACAAGGTCGAGATAGTCATGCTTTACACCAAACTAATCAGCAGGCACTTGCAGATTCCAATACTAAGCAAGTAGGGTTAGATAGATGTGTGAACCATCACTGGTTGCAAAGATGGAATTGCTTGTGTGATGTCAAGGGGAGGTTGCAGATACTGGACAAGCGAGCGCATTTTTAGAGTAGGTATTGTGTGGGGGCACTTCAGGACGTCGCCAAGGTGTGCATTGCATGCTTATCAAATGGAACGGCTGACCGAGCTACTCTTGCTGTTACGCGGTGTCAAAAGGAAGGTGTGAAGCATGATCTAGATTGGTTGATGGTTCATCACAAATGATTACTGAACTGTAAAGCATCATTTTCACTGTGACCATTGCAGCATCGTGCTAACATCTTTGTTAAGCATTTTTCACGAATGTCTGAGCTGTCATTCTTCTGGCATGGTCCTAATGTTTCTGAGCTGTCATTCTTCTGGCATGGTCCTAATGTTTTTGAGCTGTCATTCTTCTGACATGGTCCTAATGTTTTTAGCTGTCATTCTTCTGGTATGGTCCTAATGTTTCTGAGCTGTCATTCTTCTGGCATGGTCTAATGTTTCTGAGCTGTCATTCTTCTGGCATGGTCTAATGTTTCTGAGCTGTCATTCTTCTGGCATGGTCCTAATGTTTTTGAGCTGTCATTCTTCTGGCATGGTCCTAATGTTTCTGAGCTGTCATTCTTCTGGCATGGTCCTAATGTTTTTGAGCTGTCATTCTTCTGGCATGGTCCTAATGTTGTATGCTGGATGCTTTGTAAAGGATGTCTGAAGGGAAGTTGCACGTGCAGATGCCATTTCTTTTAGAGTGATATGATTGTGCTGCTGAAACAATAGGGATTTGCGGGTTTGTGGATATGCAGACACAAACGTAGCTCCGGATTCAATGCAATTACTGAAGAGTGTGGCTTCAGATGAAGACACGTTAAAGGTGAGTCACGAAGTGTGCCAGAAACATGTGTATGTTATGTTGTTTTGGAAGAGTTGATTGTGGATCCCTATGAAATCGCCCGCTTTCTGCCCATTGGAGTCATCACTTCACTCTCAACTTTTCTCGTACTGCTAGGTTTCTGTACCAAATGGCTGCCGATCCGGCCTCTCGCATTTAGTTTTCCAATGAAATATGTGGAGCAGGCTCTGAGAAAGCGCGCGATTTATGTGTGGTTCATTTGCCAAAAGCAAGTCATAATCTGCATTTGAATGCTGATATGAGTGGCGCGGGCGTGTAATTTTGTTGTACTGCACAGGTCAAAGCCCACAAAGTAGGGGTGAGCATGTTGGTTGCCTGTCTAAGTTGCATCATCGGATTTATACTGTTTGGGGTGATGAAAATCGTATCAAGGTTTGCATAGGCGAGGCTTGTATATGTGAAGCTTTCTAGGTGGTACTAGAGGCATGCTTTGCCAGATTACTTAGGATGACTTCTTGATAAAGTTGTATGCAATAATCTGACGAGTTTAAGCTTCGTATGTTCGTATTGATACGACTTACAACGAAGCCCATGATACCCTGATAACTTAATAGTAGTAGCATTTTTTATTTTCAGGCGATCTTTCCGATAACTGGCGACCCGGTATTGATTTACCTTATCTATACGGTGCTAGTCATTAACAAGAGAAGGTATCGGGAACAAATTTCGTATCGATACCTTTGAACAACAACAAACGAGCTATACCGTAGATCGATATTGATAGCTGCTTCCACATGTCGATCGATATGATGCCATTGAATGCCCTGTCAAGATAAACCGATAACTGTGCCAGGGGGCACGATAGACTGCCAATTACCCCTAACGGAAGGGGGATCCGATTCAGATTACCGGCATATCTGGGAAAATAATGATAGGGAATCTGAGATCGTGGATGAAGAATGCAAAATCAGTAAATGTTAACTCTCTGGCAGAATCGTGAACGATAGTGGTATTGTTAGGAACGATTATGACAGAATCAACGGTGTCAGTACGATACCGTGACAGATGACGATAGAGATGACATTTATGGCGGCGCAGGTTGGGGGAAAATAGGGATTCCTGTGACGAGAGAAACTAGCCGACCAGTCTGTGCTATATACTGATGAAACACGATTCCCTTGAGAGCTTAGTTACAGAATAAAAACATTTTCGTAACACGGGCTGTATTGAATAATCACCGGTTGTGATATATATATATATATCGATTCGTATCCGATTACTTTGAAACTTCGTATATGCATTAGTATGCTTGTGACAAATTGGTATCAGATGTGGCGAGTGCTGCCGTGATCATTTCTGGACGCGCGGGATAACGGCACTCGCTTTCTTTTTGCAGGAGCGACTTCCATGCGACAGTATGATTCTGGGGGGGGAGATGATTCTTCCATGATTCTTTTCCGTCTGTATATGCTAAACTTTCATACAGAAACATAATTCTACGACTACGAATCTGGTTTAAGATCATATGACGTCGGGAGACGTCCGGCGCTATTTTTCACACTGTCAACGGTTAAACATGTCTGTTCATCGGTTTTGAAAAATATGCTCCGATCGTCCATTCGACCTTGCAACGTTGTTTTCTTATACTAGTTGAACGTGAATATTGTTGGAAACCTTCAGAGATGCAGCACAACGTTCAAAATATTCACTGACAACGTAACGATAGGCTCTTAACACTCAACTCAGGGCCGTAGCACGTCCTGACGTCTTAACGTCGAATATTACGGATTCTGAGACCAGAGTACCATTCCAGAATAGTATATTGACGGTCCGAAGGCAGAAAATAGCGACGTGTGTGGCGGAACAAAACCCATCTTGCACGGGTCGAGCTAGTCCGTAGCTGTAACGACAGCCCGTGCTTTCAGTGGACAGGGTACGACAAGTGATAATACAGCATGCATACACAGCATAACACAGATATACCATCGGGTATGCCAGTACAACACACATATGTGCAGGGAGGGCCCGTACAATACCAAGTCTCTCCTGCAGCTGCTGACACGCCAGGGTATGCACACCCGTCGCAGCAGTACCGTACACACACGTGCAGGGTGTGCAATACCCTCCTCCTCCAACTTCGACAGCAGTGACAGGAGTACCGGGAACCTACACCGGACTGCAGTACACACCCCAAGTAGCAGCAGCTCATTATTCACACCCAGCTGCAGCTTATTCTCCAATGTATGCATAATGGCACACACATCAGCAGCGTATTCATTCCCTGCAGTACAGAATGGAGTATATCAGGGGCCACCACTGCAGGGGTACCCACAGGCAGCAGACCAGTCAGTCAGTGCAGCAACTCCAGTTCGTCACACCAACTGCTGCGCCGATGAGTATGGCAGCACCTTTACCTCTGCATACCTGGACGGGACATCACCCCTTCAGGAACGTGCAGTGCCCTACTCCGTATCAGCAGGCAGGAGGGTACACGCAGGAACCTGGCAGACGACCAATATATGGAGCTCCCATTCCTATGTCTGCAGGATGGACTCACTCGCCTATGCCAGGGCCTAGTCATGTGGTGGAAGCGGCGGCGGCTACGGTATGCGTGTGCGTGTGGGCACACTGGATGGAGTGCCCAACCCAGCCGACGAGACACACACTACGGAGGCTATGCGTGTGAACGCTTCAGAGACAGTGCACAGCCAGGAGGCCATGCGTATTAACGCGTCAGAGATAATAATGGCGGAGACAATGCGTGTGAACGCATCAGAGACAGTGCGCAACCAGAAGGCCATGCGTGTTAACGTGCCAGAGATAATAACGGCGGAAACAATGCGTGTGGTGTAGGAGGCAGTACTAAACCTTTTACTTGACAGTGACTGTGAAACTACTGATGGATCATATATAGTGTAAGGTTCTATATTATGCACTATATAAGACTAATCAATAACACTGGGGGCTCAAACTGGCTCAGAAACCCAAGCATTCGTTTTCCGATCTTAAACCCGAAGTCCGTCCCAGGCCACAAACGACCGTCAGGGAGCACCCTAAAGGGTTTCCCCGGTCTACAGTAGCCAAGAAAACGATATAGCTCACCTTTCAGAGCCCCAAAAAGGCGAAAAACCGCCCAAAACAGCCAAAAATAGCCGTTTTTGACAGTTTCCAGCCTACCCCAAAACCTCTCCCAGTAGCCCCCACCACCGAAAAAACCCTCCTTAGACCCCATAGAACAGCCTAGAAACCCCTGATACCGCCCTCACGGCCATCAGCAGCGGGTAAAGCTCCACCAAAAGGCGCTTTCAGCAGTTCTGGGACGTTTCTGGCATGAGGGACTGGCCCGAGCTGGAAACGGTTACCCACGTCAGGCAGTTCTTGGGCCTGGCGGGGTATTACCGCAGGTTCATCCACTGCTTCTCCGAGATCGCTCAGCCCCTCACCCGGTTGACCAAGTCGGACGTACCCTGGGAGTGGGGCCCCATGCAGCAGTGGGCTTTCGAGGAGCTGAAGAAGGCCCTCACCTCAGCGCCAGTGCTCGCCTTGCCCAACATTAAGGGTGCCGCAGACGGCACAGCACCTTTCGTGGTGCAGACGGATGCTAGCGGCATCGCTCTTGGGGGAGTACTGATGCAAGACAATGGAGATGGTCTTGGGCTGCGCGTGATAGCATACGAGAGCCGCCAGTTCTCAGCCGCCGAGCAGAATTATCACACCGGCGAGCGTGAGCTAGGCGCTCTACACCACTGTACCACCGTCACCTGGCGGCATTACCTCATCTTCACCAACTTCCGCATCCAGGGTGATCACCGCCCCCTTGAATGGCTAATGGAACCTGGCAGAGAGCTTAGCCGCAGACAGGCACGCTGGTACATGGATCTGGTGGAGGTGGGAGTCCCGAGAATGGAGTACATCAAAGGAGCGCTGCTGCTGGTACCGGACGCCCTGTCCAGAAGACCCGACTTCAAAGACAAGGACGTGCGTGAGGGGTTGAAGGAGGCAGGGGTGATCGACCCCACCTCAGATCTGCCGAAAGACCCCCTGGCAACGCTGGAGTCTGAATGCTTCTCCAGCTCACCACCCGCAGCTCATCCCCACTGGGCCCAGACTGTTGACTGTTGGCTCTCAGCAGTGGAGACCCTCTCCGTGGCGGAACAGGCCATGGACACGGGGGAGACCATCGCTCTCGTTAACCCGAAGCTCTATAAGGGAATGAAGGAGGATCACCTCGACTTCGACATGCCTGACTGGCCTGCAGCTGATAGCGCGAAGCCGGTAGAAGCTCCACACGAACCCCCTGACAGAGCTCCACCCCAGATAAGGATAACGAGGAGTATGTCACGCGCTGGGAAGGCCTCTACGACCCCAGCGCCTCCGCAGTTGGCGTCACCGAAGACGCGAACGCCTACGTCACGAGCTGACGCATCGGAGGCGCCCACTGAGAAGGTGCCAGCGAGCTCACCAACCCCGCAGCAGGCGCCCCAACAGTCAACTCCATCCCCGGTCCTTCACCCACAAAAACGGCAGGCTCCCCCAGAGGACTCACAGAATTGGCGTGTCCGAGCAGAGTACTCCTCGAAGTACGCCGAGAAATTTGGACCCTTCGATGTGGACGCCTGTTGTGACTTTGGCGGCCGCAACAGACAGGCGGATAGATTCTGGACAGACTGCCTTTCAGAGAAATGGAGGGGCCTTCGGGTTTGGTGTAACCCTCCATACATACAACTCCTATCTGGCAACCCACTCATGTGTGTGACATCCTGCAATGGGACTACAAACAATACCCGCCTGGATTCTTCGATGTCATTTGGGCAAGTCCCCCCTGCAGGCAGTACAGTCAAGCGCGCACCACTGGTGGACCCCCTGACCTTCCCCAGGCTGACAAAATCGTACGACGAGCATTGCAGATCATTGACTACCTGGAGCCAAAACATTGGTTCATGGAAAACCCCAGAGGTCGCTTCCCTAACGCGCTACGGCTTCGCCCTATGATGCGCCAGCTTCCCCCTCCGCTGGTGTGTACCTACTGCATGTACGGTACGCAGTACATGAAACCCACCTGCGAGAACAGGTGTTCCGCTCGGGTAAAACAAACTGGCTAAGCTCCCATAATCAGTCCGGCCGAGTGCTTTTATCATGCATCTCGGAAACCCGGATAATACGAAGTGATGACTGACAGTACAGTATTACTGTACTGTCATCCTAGCTACTAGCGGAGTCACGGTTCCGATCAGAGACGGGTCAGGCTAGGCGGGCTATCAGAGCCCATAATAATAACCCTGAACCTAAAGTCCAGCACACCACCCGGAGCTGTGACCGCAGCCAATAGGGCTAGGCAAGCGGAGCTAACTAAACAGATAACAAACAGCACTTTACTGGAAACAGATCGATACTTCAAGCTGGGTGCCCGGGGACTTGTCCCGGCACAACCCACCACTGCGGCTAAGGCTAATCACACCACCAGGATTTGAAATAAACTGACTCTAGCCACTGCAAAGCTGGTCGGCAGAGCCGAGTTCAGCAGACGGATTCCAAGGCAGGAAAACATCCGAAGTAAGTTGAGATGAAAACTTGTAAGTACTGACACCACCAGACCCAAGTGGGTCAGGCGGATCCCAAAGTGGAGTGGCAAAACCATCAGATTGCAAAGCCGCTGAGGTCGATTGAGAAAAGAATTGCGCCACATCCCGCGGCGGCAATGACGAACCAGTAGTAATCACAGGCGGGTAAAGGGAATCCAGTAATGCACCACCGGGATGAACCGCACCGTAGCCGTAGGTGGCTCCGGGCTCAACCAGGCCCCTGACACCACCGCCGACCACGAGTGTCGGCATCGCCGTAGCACTGAATAGAAACGTAGCCACCATGAAAAGAGTGAGTGCAAATTCTCCGATGCCAAATGGCCTGGAGCCTCTGGGGACTCCGAACCGCCGAAATGCCGCAGCCGCCGGCGGTGCACCCCCCTCGATTTCAGTCAGGCAGACACCAGGAGGGCAGTCCGAGCCCTCCCCATCATCATCGGAGTCACACACCTCAACAGGCTCAGGGTCAATGTCAAACCAGTCAGGGTGGACAGTGTTGAATGTTTTGAAAGAGTTGTCAGCAGGAGCCATCGGGCCGAGAGCCAGAGAGGCAGACGGCGGCACGAAGGCGGCACGGCTGACCTCATGCAAGTCAATCGGCCTACCATGCACGGGTGCAGAGGCCTTCGGCAGCAGCCGCTTGCTGGCGGTCGGCTCAGCGACACCACCAGCAAGCGGACCGCTGACCTCAGCAAATGCAACACGGCCAATGGAAAGGTGCTCATCAGGTGCAGACTCAGCAGAGGCAGCAGCATCCTTGAACTGCTGCAGAGCCGTAGGCTCTGGAGCAAAGGAATGCGCAGACAGCTCACAGATTTCAGGTTGCCCCACGAGAGCACACAAGTGCTCCATGGACCCTTCATCCCCAGCGTCATAGTACCGCTGAAAACGAAGGGCAAGCACGTCGGAGTCATAAGACTCGACGGCTTGGCAGTAGGATGCCGAGATGGACAGTGGGTGAGTGTCCTTGTGAGGACACTCACTCAGCCAATGCTTTGACCCAACGGCGCGGCACTTCTCGTGCCTGCACGTTGGGACAAAGGTGCCAGACCGCTTGTCAAAAGCCACCTCCGAAGAGGCGGAATGAGCAAGCGGTTGCACTCCAGGTCGGTGGAAGTTGCGCGGAGTGTGTTTCCCAGGGGGCTTGGAGCCACCCTTCTTAAGGGAATCCACATCCCGCTGCAACTTGACCAACTGAGCACTGAGCTGATCAATGGCCGAAGCCAGGCCAGTGTCAGTGGTGCAAGATGCAACAGACATGGGCCGCCCCGCAGTGCGCTTGCCCGAGAGCCGCCCGCAGCGGTACTGCTCGCGCACGCGCGCCTGCAAGGTGAGCAGACTCACAGCCGCACGCTGGTCAGCTCGAGCAAACGAGTCAACCAGCGTGGCGTAAGCCGGTCCAGACAGGGCAGAGAGGAACTGCCTCTTAACAGCGTCTTCGGGCAGCGTCGTCAGACGCTGCGCATCCCGAAGACAGCTGTTGAAGAGGCGAATCCCCGCATCAGGGTCACCCTCGTCAGAAATTTTCACGTCAAGCAGCTCAGTCAGAGCGTCGAACGGAGTCGACGCGTCAGCAAGCATACGCACCACCTCCAGGGTGGCGCGTTTGCCATCAGCAGGAACATCCGCACCAGAAGCCTCTACCCAATTACGGGCAGGAGACCCTGGCGCAGTCAGCAGCAGCAGCACAGAGTACAGCAGTTCATTGGCAGCAGGCAGAACAGGGGTGTCAGCAGCAGCCAGATCAAACAGGGGTGCGAATGCCGGCGACTGCAGTGTGAAGAGCTGCTGAAGTTCGGATACCAATTGAGAAAAAATGTCCGAAGCCGATGTTTCGTCCCCACGGAATTTTGCTGCTTTGTCGCCTAACACCTTCGTTGCCGTGGTTTTTGAACTCTGAACGTCGAATGAATCTCTGCGCAGCCGATGGACAAGTGTGGCAGCCGCAGTCGAGGCCTCCGACGCAGCTGAATCCAAGTGCGGAGTCGTGGGCGTGGCTGCATGCAACGCTCCAACATCATCGAAAATCGTTGCTAATTTGCGCGCCCTAGCGCGCGTACGTGGTCTGTGCGGTGTTTCCATGACAAAAATGACGGTGAGATGGGTAGCGTGGGCTAGCGTGGCGGCAGTAGAAAGACCAGAAAACGCAGCGGCCAATCCCTGCAGAAGTCTCAGCAACAAGAACAACATCAAACAGGTCATGAGCCGATTGGCTAAAAGTGGTTGCGAGCCACAATACGCGGAATGTCCTCTCCACCGGCCAGGTGAAACGTAAGAAGAAGCCATAGCGAGCGACGATACTGCTGCCGAAAAATGTTCCGTAAAAATGATCTCCACTTCAAAAGAAGGCCATACCGCGAAAAGACGAACTACTGCCTAAGGGGGCGCCCACCCCATCTCTGTGTCAAAAACTTAGCCAAACATGGCAACAGCTAGGCGCTGTGCCATCAGAATTACTAGGGAAGTGGTGACGCGCATAACCTGCGAGAACAGGTGTTCCGCTCGGGTAAAACAAACTGGCTAAGCTCCCATAATCAGTCCGGCCGAGTGCTTTTATCATGCATCTCGGAAACCCGGATAATACGAAGTGATGACTGACAGTACAACACTACTGTACTGTCATCCTAGCTACTAGCGGAGTCACGGTTCCGATCAGAGACGGGTCAGGCTAGGGGCTATCAGAGCCCATAATAATAACCCTGAACCTAAAGTCCAGCACCACCTGCATATGGACGAACTCAGCACCACCCTCGCCCCTGCTACGCTGTACTACTTCAACACCGTGTGCGTGCAGATGGGCAACCGGTGCTCATCCAGAGACTGCTCAGCTTGGACCTCACCCGCAGCAGACTGGAGCAGGTCGATCTGCGAGTGTATATCCCGTGCCAGCACTTCTGCTACGACAACTTTTCCGACATTTACGCCTCCGCAAAACTGAAGACCCGCTTTAGATTCCAAGTGGCACCCTTCTTCTTGAAAGTGGTGCCCTGGTAGCGGCAGGCAAACTATGCTCGAAGAGGGACCAGAGAACCTAAGAACTGGAAACAACAAGGAACCAGAAAACCTAAGAACTGGAACTTAGATGGGTACCTTAGCGGAGTGATCCCAGGAGGTAGACCACTCCTAAGGGGGGGAGAGTTGTGCCCGGAGGCACAGCGTGAGCCGATATGCCTATGCGTCCGTATGCGTGTCATCGGGGGTAATCTGGGATTGGCACGATGACAGTGAAATTGGGCTTGAAATCACGATGAGAATGAATACCAGATGTCCGGGGTATGACAGTATGACACTATGACACTATGACAGTATGACAGTATGACACTATAGTAGTATGACAGTACTGTGGGGGTGTCATCGTGGAACTCAGTCAGACCCTCGAAGAATGGTCAGATTCGCATCGGGGTTGAAAAGACAATGAAATCGAATATCAGATATTAAGGTTATGACAGTATGACAGTATGACGCTATGACAGTATGACAGTATGACAGTACAGTAGTATGACAGTACTGTGGGGCAGTCATCGTGTCAGCCTGTCGGCATAACATCTGAATCGAGAATGACGAATCGGAATTAGAAATGAGATCGGATCGGGAACTGAACGTTGAGCCGAAGTGTGACATCGGCTCTCGAGTGGTTGACCCTGCAACCTGAGTGACGAGTGAATAAGTAGAGCACTTGAGAAGTGTTTAGCCTTCAGAACTCGGAACCGAATTATCGTTTGTACCTCAATCTGGCCCTGATCCAGTATATTATAAAAATCCGAATTGTGTACCTTTGCACGTTCAATCAAAAACATATCTCCGAGCATCTGTCGTCGTGCCCCTGGCACACGATAGGTGATCCGGGAGTGCGCCGCGCGCGCCCCCTCCCGCGCGCGCCCGCTAGGGTACGCACGACCCCCGAATCGCCCATCCCAAGCTTTGATCCCTTGAAGGTAGATCCATATATTGGTGCGCACTTCAATACATTAATGTGACTTCAAAGTCTCTTTGGGAGTGCCGTCGAAGCCGGCACGACGTGGGGCGGAGGGGGAAGCGGAGGCGATGGCCTTCCCACAAGCTTAATATATATGACCGTGGCCGCAGCGAGCCCGAGCGGAGTGCCGGTGAAGCCGGCACGACGTGCGCCATTCTCCACCTGCACAGACGTGAGGGGGAAGCGGAGGCAGTGGCCTTCCCACAAGCAGGCATGTCGACGCTCGTCCGAGGGCGGAGCTGGTTTATTTATTGTAGGGACATCCACATGATGAGTGGATATACTGGAATATCCTAGTCCAAAGATATCAGATAGTCAGTGAACTCAATATAGATAGAGTTTTCTCGAACCATGCAGGCAAAAGCAAAGGTAGCACCGCATCGTTTGAAATGACGCGCGCGCGAGGGATCCAAACGGGACCTTGATCGATTTGCATTATGTCTGCGGAGTTGGGGGCGCGCCGCAGGCAACTAATTGTCAATTGTCAATTACAATTACAATTACTAATTAAATCAAAGCGCGCATCGCGACGGCTCCCCCCAACCACCCCGCGCCATCGTGCCCGTCCGATTCGTTTTTTTATGGGACGTCGAGATGTCTCCACATGCAGTCGCGTGGAGGTCATCACGCGCGAATCGTGACGGCGCTATCATTTCGCGTCGCCCGTCCGATTCGGTTTTGGATGCGGTTCGTTAGCACCGCATCGTTTGAAATGACGCGCGCGCGAGGGATCCAAACGGGACCTTGATCGATTTGCATTATGTCTGCGGAGTTGGGGGCGCGCCGCAGGCAACTAATTGTCAATTCCCCAACTCCTTGAGTTGGTGGTCCTGTTCATCACACAATTACAATTGTCAATTGTCAATTACAATTCCTAATTAAATCAAAGCGCGCATCGCGACGGCGCGCCCCCCCCCACCCCGCGCCATCGTGCCCGTCCGATTCGTTTTTTTATTGGACGTCGAGATGTCTCAGCATGCAGTCGCGTGGAGGTCATCACGCGCGAATCGTGACGGCGCTATCATTTCGCGTCGCCCGCCCGATTCGGTTTTGGATGCGGTTCGTTTCCGAAACGCGATTGGCCAGTCGATGGTACCCGAGTGAAAATACCGTGATTTATATCACACGGAAGTCGAGCACCGTTGGGCGAGATTAGTACTCTGGTCGGGGACGACAGGGACGGGGCATTTAATCGTTTCTGAGTTTGAAGCACCGTTGGGCGAGATTAGTACTCTGGTCGGGGACGACAGGGACAGCGCAGTCAAGCATTTTGGATTTGTCGGCGCTATCATTTCGCGTCGCCCGTCCGATTCGGTTTTGGATGCGATTCGTTTCCGAAACGCGATTGGCCAGTCGATGGTACCCGAGTGAAAATACCGTTATTTATATCACACGGAAGTCGAGCACCGTTGGGCGAGATTAGTACTCTGGTCGGGGACGACAGGGACAGCGCACGGAAGTCGAGCACCGTTGGGCAAGATTAGTACTCTGGTCGGGGACGACATGGACAGCGCAGTCGAGCATCCCCTATTTGTTAATTGTGATTAGTGTCTCAACATGCAGTCGCGTGACACTCTTGGAATGTTCGCTGTGATGATCATACATAAACAACATGACATCATGACAGTATGACATCATGTCATTCTGCCAATATGTCATCATGATATTATGTCATCATGTCATTATATCATCATATCATCATATCATATCACCATGTCATCATATCAAGTGGTCGCATCGAATCTCATCGAGCGGCCATCGAATACCATCCGAGTGGTCATGGAATATCATCGAGTGGTCATCGAATCGCATCGAGTGGTCATCGAATACCATCGAGAGGTTATCGAACCCTACCGAGCGGTCATCGAATATCATCGAGAGGTTATCGAACCCTACCGAGCGGTCGTCGAATCTCATCGAGCGATCATCGAATGGTATCGAGTGGTCATCGAATATCATCGGGTGGTCATCGAATATTATCGAGCGATCATCGAATATTATCGAGAGGTTATCGAACCCTACCGAGCGGTCATTGAGGATCATCGAGCGGTCATTGAATATCACGCATGGCCTCGGGCATGCCGCACCCACGATCTCCGGCAGCACGGCTGGTGAATTTCGTTGTAATATGCTAAATATATGGAAGGGAAGCGGACGAAAACGAGGGGGTTTATCCCCCCCAACCCTCAAGGTCTAGTTCGTTATAGACTAACGGTGGTTTATTTGTAAGTAAGTAAGTAAGTAAGCGATAGGTGATCCGGGAGTGCGCCGCGCGCGCCCCCTCCCGCGCGCGCCCGCTAGGGTACGCACGACCCCCGAATCGCCCATCCCAAGCTTTGATCCCTTGAAGGTAGATCCATATATTGGTGCGCACTTCAATACATTAATGTGACTTGAAAGTCTCTTTGGGAGTGCCGTCGAAGCCGGCACGACGTGGGGGCGGAGGGGGAAGCGGAGGCAATGGCCTTCCCACAAGCGTAATATATATGACCGTGGCCGCAGCGAGCCCGAGCGGAGTGCCGGCGAAGTCGGCACGACGTGAAGGGGGAAGCGGAGGCAGTGGCCTTCCCACAAGGTAGCAGGCATGTCGACGCTCGTCCGAGGGCGGAGCTGGTTTATATATTGTAGGGACATCCACATGATGAGTGGATATACTGGAATATCCTAGTCCAAAGATATCAGATAGTTAGTGAACTCAATATAGATAGAGTTTTCTCGAACCATGCAGGCAAAAGCAAAGGTAGCACCGCATCGTTTGAAATGACGCGCACGCGAGGGATCCAAACGGGACCTTGATCGATTTGCATTATGTCTGCGGAGTTGGGGGCGCGCCGCAGGCAACTAATTACAATTGTCAATTGTCAATTACTAATTAAATCAAAGCGCGCATCGCGACGGCGCCCCCCCCCACCCCACCCCGCGCCATCGTGCCCGTCCGATTCGCTTTTTTATGGGACGTCGAGCTGACTCAACATGCAGTCACGTGGAGGTCATCACGCGCGAATCGTGACGGCGCTATCATTTCGCGTCGCCCGTCCGATTCGGTTTTGGATGCGGTTCGTTTCCGAAACGCGATTGGCCAGTCGATGATACCCGAGTGAAAATACCGTGATTTATATCACACGGAAGTCGAGCACCGTTGGGCGAGATTAGTACTCTGGTCGGGGACGACAGGGACGGGGCATTTAATCGTTTCTGAGTTTGAAGCACCGTTGGGCGAGATTAGTACTCTGGTCGGGGACGACAGGGACAGCGCAGTCAAGCATTTTGGATTTGTCGGCGCTATCATTTCGCGTCGCCCGTCCGATTCGGTTTTGGATGCGATTCGTTTCCGAAACGCGATTGGCCAGTCGATGGTACCCGAGTGAAAATACCGTGATTTATATCACACGGAAGTCGAGCACCGTTGGGCGAGATTAGTACTCTGGTCGGGGACGACAGGGACAGCGCACGGAAGTCGAGCACCGTTGGGCGAGATTAGTACTCTGGTCGGGGACGACA
>LGRX02034542.1:0-37236 GCA_001247695.2 Cymbomonas tetramitiformis
CCGGCCCGCTAAGCCGGTGATGCCCATCACTTTGCGAGATTTGGCGCGCATGGCAGAGTTCGCGGACATGGAGTCGATCACGGGCTTGGCGCTGTGGGCGGCCATCCTGGTGGGGTTCTACGGCTTGTTCCGCAAGGACAACCTCACCGTGGGGAAGTCCCAGGCGTGGAACGCCAGAGGTGCGCTGGTGAGGGAGGATGTGCTCTTTGCAGAGGCTGGAGATGTGGTGTGGATCCGAGTGCGGCACTCGAAGACCATCCAGTGCGGGGAGCGCTACCACTGGGTGCCGCTGGTGGCGGTGCCGGGGTCGAGGCTGTGCCCGGTGGAGGCCCTCCGCCGGCTCATGCTGGCTACGGAGGGATTGCCGGAGGAGGCGCCCCTCTTCCAGGGGGAGGGGAGGGGCAAGCGGGGCGCGCTGGTGCCCATGTCGCACGCGGCGCTGGTGGCGGGGCTGAAGAGCCTGGCCGTGCAGGTGGGGCTGGACCCAGCCCGGTATGCCGGGCACTCGCTCCGTAGGGGCGGGGCCACGGCAGCCATGCGGCTGAAGGTGGAGAAGCTCTACATCAAGCTGCAGGGGGACTGGAAGTCCGACTGCTGGGAGAGGTACTGCGAGCTGGACGACGAGCAGCGGCTCATCCTTCCGGCCGCGTTCGCGGAGGCAGCGAAGGAGCTCTCATGAGGTGACGGCACGCTCCTTCGCACATTCCCTCCCCTTCACATGTGGCTTTGGGTGCCTGTTAGTTCTGTCAGGTGAGCGGCTGCTTTGCAGATTGGGCGGCAGTGTCTCTGAAGAGTAGCACAGTGGAAGCTTCGAGGGCTGTACCGACAGCCGCCAAGGGCCTAGTTCAAGAGAGCACTGCTAGAGACCCGCTGCTAGAGACCCGCTGCCAGAGTGCAGTGGAGGTGACAGAGCAGTGGAGGTGACAGAGCAGCTTGCTAGAACTAGCTTAGAAGCTTCGTGCACGAGACTCTTAGAGACCTGCTCCACCTGACGGAGAGGGAGACAGACATTCATGCCACATGCTGAGAGACCGAACAAGCCAGGCGGTGGCAATTAATATATTGAAATATATGAATCTGCCAAGACCTCTGCTTGCTTGTTGTGACCGGTGCTCTCTGCGGGGGAGGGGGGAGAGTGCATGCTTCGTACAATAATAGACAATTATCATTTGAAAATAATAATTTGGGTTATTGTAGAAGCAATGCGCGCGAGCCCTAAGTTTAGGGTCGCCAGGCCCGTCTGCCAGAGCGATGCCACACCGTGTCTGTGGCATCGGGACGGGGGGAGTCATCGATCACTGGATCGATGACACGTGACACGTCTGGAGACTTGACACGAGAAGTTAGTTGTTAACGACTTTCTCAGGGAGTGTCAAGTAGTGTTTCGGAATCTCAGCCTCAGGAGCAACGCTCCATCACTGTTCTTCCTTTCTTTTCCCACCCACCCACACCTGCAAGGGATGATGCATTGGGGTTGTTGTTTGGTGGCAGGTGGCGGCAGTGTGTCTCTGAAGAGTAGCACCGTGCTTCTGAGCCAGAGGACCTAGTTCGAGCGCGTACGCTGCCAGAGACCCGCTGCTAGAGACCCGCTGCCAGAGAGCAGCAGAGGTGACAGAGTAGCAGAGGTGACAGAGCAGCAGAGGTGACAGAGCAGCTTGCTAGAACTAGCTTAGAAGCTTCGTGCACGAGACTCTTAGAGACCTGCTCCACCTGACGGAGAGGGAGACAGACATTCATGCCACATGCTGAGAGACCGAACAAGCCAGGCGGTGGCAATTAATATATTGAAATATATGAATCTGCCAAGACCTCTGCTTGCTTGTTGTGACCGGTGCTCTCTGCGGGGGAGGGGGGAGAGTGCATGCTTCGTACAATAAGGATCAATCATGCCAGCGGCGCACCATCTGTGTGAGCTGACGCCGTGGATCAATCATGCCAGCGGCGCACCTTCTGTGTGAGCTGACGCCGTGGATCAATCATGCCAGCGCACCATCTGTGTGGTGCGCCGTGGATCAATCATGCCAGCGATCTGTGAGCTGAAGCCGTGGATCAATCATGCCAGCGGCACCATCTGTGAGCTGAAAACCGTGGATCAATCGTACCAGCGTGCACTCAGCTCTGTGTGAGCTGACGCCGTGGTCCGATCTTGCCAGCGGCGCACCATCTGTGTGAGCTGAAGCCGTGGATCAATCATGCCAGCGGCGCACCTTCTGTGTGAGCTGAAGCCGTGGATCAATCATGCCAGCGGCGCACCTTCTGTGTGAGCTGAAGCTGTGGATCAATCATGCCAGCGGCGCCATCTGTGTGAGCTGAAGCCGTTGATCAATCATGCCAGCGGCGCACCATCTGTGTGAGCTAGACGCCGTGGATCAATCATGCCAGCGGCGCACCATCTGTGTGAGCTGACGCCGTGGATCAATCATGCCAGCGGCGCACCTTCTGTGTGAGCTGACGCCGTGGATCAATCATGCCAGCGGCGTACGGCGTTTTTCGTTTGTAATGAACATCATTTTATACACCATCTTCTGACTCGAGATGCATCGAATATACCTGAAATATAAATTACTTTAAACGATCTGGATTTAGCAAATTCTTGATCCGACTGCTTTCGTGGATGAAGATAATGATGGAGAACTCTGGCAAACTGCCGTACGGCGTATTAAGAGTGTAATGAAAATCCTCAGATGCGAATTATATTTTTCATTGTTTACAAATTCCTTACAGCCGTTCGATTAAATCAGAAGGACATCTAAACCGTTATTGAAATCGCACCGGTATCTTTCTGGAATCTGTCCGCTTCCGTTCGCGCTTCTTAAGCGCTTTACACTGTGAAAACCTAGTGCAGCAGGGTAGATTAATGAAGAGATTGATAACTCTTCGCGATATATTAGAAGCGAATAATGTTTAATATAAGGTATTATGAACGCTAGGAAGCATCCCTGCACAGATTCGGTGACTGGAAGCAGATCCCGGATTCCCCGCTTCGTGTGGCGGAAGCGGGAACCGGCATCCGCAAAACGGCATTCCCTTCGGTATCCTGCCGAAGGGAACGCTAAGAAATAGTAATAACAACGACTTAAACATATTTTCAACGCTGTATGTGTGCATCTGTGTTTCATTTGGTCATTTGGTTCACACGCTTCGAGCCCCGCGGCACATCCGGGATGGCGCTTCAGAACTAGCAGATTGATCTGCTGTTTCTTTGAGCGCAAAACGGCCAGAAGGGTTTCGTTTAAGCGAAACTTTTCTGCGTCTTTGAGAAACACTTTCGGAATATTTTTCATACATCTTATCCGCTTTTGGATGCGCCATGCTCACCATCTGTGTGAGCTGACGCCGTGGATCAATCATGCCAGCGGCGCACCATCTGTGTGAGCTGACGCCGTGGATCAATCATGCCAGCGGCGCACCATCTGTGTGAGCTGAAGCCGTGGATCCAATCATGCCATGTGCCACCATCTGTGTGAGCTGGCTTAGTGGATCAATCATGCCAGCGGCGCACCATCTGTGTGAGCTGAAACCGTGGATCAATCATGCCAGCGTACCGCCATCTGTGAGCTGGCGCCGTAGATCAATCATGCCAGCGGCGCACCTTCTGAGCTGACGCCGTGAATCTGAATCATGCCAATGACGCACCATCTGTGTGAGCTGAAGCCGTTGATCAATCATGCCAGCGGCGCAACATCTGTGTGAGCTGACGCCGTGGATCAATCATGCCAGCGGCGCACCTTCTGTGTGAGCTGAAGCCGTGGATCAATCATGCCAGCGGCGCACCTTCTGTGTGAGCTGAAGCCGTGGTTTGCCCGTGCATAATACCCAAGTGCACGAAGTGCGCGAGCCGCCCTCCCCCTGCGCGCACTCGATGAGGCGCATTGCGAATGCAGCAGAGGAGCGCATGCGGACGGCGAGGGCGGGGGTTGACACACGGCGTAGGGCGTTGTGTGCCATGCCACGTGTACGGCATGGTACACATCCGGTCTTCAGAAACCAGGATTTCCGGGTGAGACTCCGTTAGAGCCCGCGCGTTGGATCAAACTCTGGTTGTTATGTCGTGAACATCGAACGGTGATGAAAGCACGGGCAGACCTGTTCACCGCAATGGGCCTCGTGATACGTTGGGCGCTAACTGCAGGCCGCTGCGCCTGAGTCACCGAGTTTGGAGTGTGGCGGCAGCACCTTGCACAGCAAATCACACAACTTGTGTTCTGGCCGCCAGGCGCCAACGGGGTGCGGTCCCTCCTGCAGCGCGGTGCGGGGAGTCACCTGGGGCTGGCGTCACCATGGCCCAGGACATCATGATGTTGAAGCACCAATAGAAGCACAGCAGGTAGCGCTCCACAATGGACGAGCTCTCCAGGCGGCCGTAGGCCAGCATCGAGTCCTCGTCGGGCTCCGCTGCATTGTACCAGGAATCCGCAGACACGTTCCCCAAAAAGTACCACACGCATCCCGCCACATGCACGATCAGAAAGAGCAGCGCCGCAAGGTGAGGCTTGGAGTCCATGAGCGGCCCCTGCCAGTGGAGCAACCCCACCCCCCCCTCCCCTCAGCCCGATCGCCACACCGTGGCACACTCTTCCTCTCAGATCCGGCGTCGCCAGCTCAGCAAAAGGTCGACCGCCCCTGCTATATGCCTTGGGGCGGATGGCACAGAGCGCTTGCACCTTCTCGGGGAGTGCAGGAACCTCGAGGTCTCTCTCTCGGATCAATCCCTGAGACTCTCCAGACTTCTTCGAGCTAACAACCAGAAAGCGATCGCGCTCGCCTCGGTCGCAAATGTTATGAGGGCACGCTTTTGGAGTCTTGTACACAGATGAACGCGGGTCGGAGGCCCAATTGGATCATCCGCATGCGCGAGGAGGGGAGGGGGTCAGAGAGAAGGTGCATGGAGAGCAGGGAGAGAGGGGCGAGGAAGGGAAGAAGGAGGGGGGGTCGACGCCACCTCAATCCGGCGCCGCTCGTTGGCAATGACATTAAAGATGCCGACAAGGCGATTCATGCGCAGCCAGCCGCACGTGACGCGTGGCACCCCAAGGGCGAGGGCGAGCCAGTTGAGCGGAGCCACACAGCCGACGTCCAGCAGGAGGCCGTTGGAGGTGTAATGGGCGCGGATGGTGTTGCGGTCAGTGATGAGGATCGACTGCTCATTCACAATGGCGGTGTTCAGGTGCACCACCACGTCCACGAGCAAGATCAGGTCGAAGGCCACCTCCATGACGTCCATGCCTGCCAGCCACGCATCTTCCCCGTCCGCAGTGAACGGGCGGGTGCTGCCACCATCCGGGTAGAGGTTGAAGCAGTTCCGCATCGGCACCCAGCTGAAGTTGAACATGTAGATGAAGAGGATCATGCGGTGCCAGACGTGCAGCAGCCACGTGTCGGGCAGCAGCACCGTGTCCTTATACAGGTGCTTCCACTTCGAGGAGCGGTCCTGCTGGCTCCGGCGCGAGCTGTGGTCCGCCAGCGCCGCCTGCTTCCCTCCAATCAAAAATTTAAACGCACACACACACGCGCACACGAGCGTCACACACGATCCACACTCCGACGCTGTCGCGCGCCCACACATTGTGCTTTGAACACTCATCGCCGCTTTCTATGCCATCATCGAAAAAGGGTCGAACGAGCTGAATGAAATCTTGCCGACGTGGACCAGCGGCGCCGTGCGCACCGCCGCACTGGGGCGGCATCGCGGTATGTGCAGGAAGTGGCTTTGCACGTCGGTGCGGACCGCCGCGACTTGCATCTGCGACGCTTCGATGGAGTCCTAGGACGCCGATGACCGTTACAACGCATCTAGATTCGATTGGGCGCGCGGCCCTCTCTGCTCATCGCTGGTTTGAAAAACCCGCCAGCTCGTCACGAACGCCCTGGCCCTGGTGAATGAGAATCGTTGCAATAGTGAGGGGCTGGGTGAATCGCAATCCCATAAATCATGGTCCCGACTCTTCATCAGGTTCATGTGCTCATCGCGGACATACATCCACACTGATGGTGGACGCGCAATGCTCGCGGAGTGGCGGCGTTCGAGGAGTCTCTGTTCGCTCGGCATCAGTTCACATCACGGGCGGAGATGAGACTGAGCGTCCAGCAGTAGAACTCACAAGCCGACCTAAGAGGGGGCTGCTACACGTTTCAGGACTAACTGCGCATTCGGCCGCCACCGGTTTCCTCTGCGGCAAAGCGGCGCACGGAGGAGGGAGGAAAGCGGGAGCGGGGCGCACCTGCAGCTCCGCCCACGTGATGTACTCCTTCAGCCCCCACTGCGCGGTGTCCATGCGCCTCATGAACCGGGCGCGGTGGCTCCAGTGGCTGGCGTTGAACACGTCCGCGAACAGGAAGTGCATGCGGCGATCCTCCATCCACTCCGGAAGCGGCTCCGGCACCCGCCACAGGTGCTGCATGAAGTCGCGCACGGCGGTCACCTTCAGGGCGTCCTTGCGCGTGGTGAGCTCGAAAGCTTTCTTCATGCGGCTCTCCGCCTTCTCCTCCAACTCCTCCACAATCGCGTCGAGCCACCATCCTTGCAAGCGCGGCATGAGCCGCAGCCGGATGTACCAGGACCCTGGCAGCACCATGAGCAGCTGGTACAGGTACGCCCAGGTGGACATCCAGTTAAGATCTGGAGGAGGCTCGGTGGTAGAGACGGAGTTGAAGGAACCGCCGCCGCGAGGTGACATCGGTGACATCGGGGACATCGGGGACCCGGGATCGGAGGCCTCGTCGAATCCCGCCAGTGCCGCCGCCGCGCCTACCACATCCCCGAACGACCCCATCCGCTTCTGGGAGCGCATCTTCCACTTGCTCATTTTGCGCTTCAGCCGCTGGCTCGTGCCAGAGATGGCGACATCCATGATATCGCGCCGGCCCGTCACGAGGTGCCCGTTGGCATAAAGCGATACCAGCACGTAGAAGTCAGCCTTCGTCACCTCGTCCGGCAGCTCCTGCGGCGGGAACCCCGTCCGTGCGCTCACGACCGCCCTCGTGCAGGCCTATGCATATGAGCGCCCACCTGGTTCTTTCACATGCGGCGCTCAAAACCCTAAAACCCTAAACCCCTCTCCAGGGCCAACCAGAATGCAAGCCTGATGTCTCACACCTGTTTCGGATTTCATCATTGTCATAATTTACATCATGAGGGGTGGCGATTTTCATGTTGAGCCTGGCTGAGTGGGCGGCCAATCAATGGGTGCATGCGCATGGCCACCGCGATTTGTGGGGGGCGGAGTCATGCGTGAGGGCTGCAGGACTCTTGATGCAGCCTCCTCTGCCAGCGGCCTGGGGAGGACACATCTCCAGGAAGGCGCGCGGCCCATCCCTTACCCTCCCGGCCCAAGGCGCACCTGCAGGGGAACCATCTCAGAGAAGACAACACTGCCCACCTCCCCCAGCAGCTTTGGCAGCTGGAGCAGCTTGGTCTTTGCAATAGTCTCGTCCGTCCCGGCGAACGCGGTGTACATCTCCTCAATGATGTCGAGCCCCGTACGAATCGACGTCAGCTGGTCCATTCGCTTCCCAACCACCAACTCATCGCCGACCATCACCTCCGTCGGCTCCACCTCCAGGAGATATCGCCGGAAGCGATTCCCGAATGCGAGCGCCTCCATCAGCGAGCACCTCTGAGCGCCGAGGTCCAGCCGGGCGTGCTCCATCAGGTGCCGGTGGACCCGGCCGCGCAGACCCTTTTGGATCTTCTCCACAGTGTGGCACTTCTTATTCACCACCACCTCTCGCATCATCAGCTCCACCTCTTTGCGGTCGTGCACTGGAATGCCGAGCCTGGAGAGCAGCTGCTGTAGCTTCGTCAGCGGGATGGGCATCTTGCATGGGCAGCCCTTGTGACTATACTGGGGCACCCATTTCGCCGGTGTCCAGTCCACCTTCGTCCGAAGGGGCACGAGGGCGACGTCCTGCAGATCCTCTGGAGAGTCGGCGCTCGGAGTGGAGCAGCAGGCGTCATCATCTTGCGCAGGCCCGGACTCCGCTATCATCTCAAACAAGTCCGCCACGGCCTCGCACAAGGGGCTCATCCCGGGGCGCGCGCTGTCCTCGCCGGACCACGCGCTGCCCTCGGCTCGAAGCCCGCTGTCCGAGTCGAACGCCGCAGTGGACAGCGCGGTCCAGCCTCGCTGCACGTCCTCCAGGCGCAGCACCAGCTTCTGGAACTTCGCCGCCGCCTGCTTCAGGCTCTCCTGCCCCTTGCGCCCCTGCCCATGGCTGTTCTGCCCCTGCTCCTGCTCATCCATAGCGTCAGTGCCAAGCTCCGGGGAGGAGGCCGCGCTTGCGCCGTCTAGATCTAGATCTAGCGGGCTGTTGCAGATGTCCTCTCGCCCCCCTGACCCCTGCGCGTCCATCATGCTCCCGGGCAGGCCGGTCAGCTCGCGCTCCGCGGGGCCCACCCGGGCCCAGCTCTGCTCCTCCGACTGAAGCCGCTGACGGCGTCCATGCTGGTCCCGCTCCGCCTGCAACGATAGCTGCTGCAGCATTACAGCGCGGGACCAGTGCCTGCAGGCACCACACCCATGGGGCACAGGGAGGAGTCAAGCACAGAGTCTCCATGAGCTGCCTGCTGGCATTCCAGGACACCCGAGGTGGTGGATGACGGACGCGTGGCAGGGGCACGTCCACCTCGAAGCAGCAGGGGATACCTTGCAGCCTGGGGAAGGGGAGGGGGAGGGGGGCTTCTCGCACCGGTGCTCCTTCTGCCTTGCAGCTTCAGCTAACTCCCGCCGCATTGGTCCCCATACAGGGCTGCAAATCGAGCGCCAAGTCCGCCTGCTGGAGGGCAGTGGAGTGCAGCATGAGGCGCATCTCCTTCAGCTGGATCACGAGGCCCTCCAGGTGCTCGTCCAGGTCCCTCCTCACCGCCGCCAGCTCTGCAGCACGGACCACTGCCCACCGCGTCGCCACGCGGGCCGCCTGGACCTCCTCGTCCGTGTGGGCGCATACAATCTTCGACGCTTTCGACCTCTCTTCCGACGCCTGCACCAATCGCTTCACGGCGACGCGCGTCGTGTCAAGATCCGCCTCCCTCAGCAACTCCTCCAGCTTCTGCTTGTCCGGGTTCGCCGGCGGCGTGCCGTCCAGGTGCGCCATGTTGTCCAAGATGCCCAGTTCCAAATCCGCAACCGCGAGATCGAGATTGTCGCCTCCCTTGCTCGGGGAGGGGACGGCCTCGGTGAGGGTTCGCGCATGCTGGGAGCGCCGCTGCAGCGGAGGCAGCCCAGGGGGAGGGCGCGGGTCTTCGAACGCTTTGCTCAGCAGCTCCTCGAACTCGTGCATCATGCACTCCAAGGGGTTGTGCAGGCGCAGCGCCCCGGGGGCCACGGTGGGCAGCCGGGCGCCGGCGGAGACAAGCAGCTGAGCCACCATTGGGTGGCTGTGCTTCAACGCCTCGCACAGAGCGTTATTGCCCCACCGGTCTTCCTTGTTCACCGCCACGCCCCAGCATATCAGGTACGACACGCACGCCAGATGGTTCTTCGCCGCGCTCAGCATCTGCCCGATCCCCACCAGCAGCCAGTCAGCGCGCGGGCGACGTGACGGAATGCTGCGGGGAGTCGCGGCACTTGCTGCGAGAGCCTGCCAAATAGCCGCGGCTTCCACTGAAAACCCTCTAGCAGCGTAGCAGGGGCCGCAATGGAGGGAGGCGGGAAGCGGGCGAGCCAGGGGATGGGAGATGCGGAGAGGGCTCTCACCAAGGCTGTTCTGGTATCGTAGTCACCCATGTCCATGTCCACGCCACACACCTGAGGAACCGTGCGTGACGTGGACCGCCCCATCACTCATCAGTCTAGGCGCAGAATCCGTACAGCGTAATCCTATCAGCCTCTCACCAGCTTCGTATGAGCTCACGGGAAATGCCTACAATGGCCGAGATGTGTGCCGCCCGCCACACCGGTTGGGATGGGGCGATTCTGAGGAATCGTAACGCGGGCAAAGATGCGAGTGACGAAAATAAAGTGGACCGACGCACCGAGCTAAATAGAGTGATCGAATGCTCAGGCGCCGGGCTCAACCTTATTCACCACTTGGTGTCCTACCACATCCGTAGCCAACTCCTCGCCTTTACCTTGCCAACTCAGCTGGGAGCCGCTCGTTTTTGTGCAGGAGTACTTACTCCCTAGTCTTTTCCCATGGGAGCGTCGAACGATCGCGCCCTTCTCCTCAATAACCTCGGCAGAGAATCGGTTACAGGCCCGCATGGGGCTTGTTCACAAAATGAAGGACTTGTGACATGAATGCCATGTAGTGAATGCCGGGTTTAGTCAAAGCAGGCAAAACGCTTCATGGTCCTTCGACCGATTCTCTGCCGAGATTCGTGATTGAGGAGAGGAGCGTGATCGTCCGGGACTCCTTGAAAAAGAAGCTGGGAGTGAGACTCACTCCTCCACAAAAGCGAATAACACCCAGCCGAGCCTGCACGGGTAAAGACAAGGAGGTGGCTACGGATGTGGAGGGAACAATGGCAAGTGATGAACGAGACCTCGCCTGGGCCTTGTGTTATGTGCATCAAGGGGGGCGAGGGTAGGGGTGAGGGCGGGGACGGACGCGCAGAAGGTTGAGCTGCTCGTGGTCCCCTTCGTCGGCAGCGGAGCACAGCTCCGTGGCGGTCTGCGCAACATTCAGCTGCGCCCCTTTCGCCCGCAGCATGTGCACGATCACGGTGTGCCGCCCTTTCACGGCGTCGTACAGCGGAACGCCGCCCCATCGATCCACGGCCCCAATCTCCGCACCCTTCTGAATCAAGATGTCCACCACCTTGTCGTGCCCGGCCGCGCATGCCACGTGCTGCGGACACCTCACCCAACCACCGCCCGCGTCAGGGGTGAGGGTGAAGCACTTCCAGGCTCTGGGGCTTCGGGGGCTCGATAGGAATCGTCCATGCGGCCTACCTGCTGCCATGGTGTGCTTCGCATGAGATTCACGGCCGCGCAACCGAGCTCAGAAGTCGTCGCATTCAGCAAGATGCAGTCAGATCGTGCAGTGGTCCGGCCACCCGCAATCTTGGCTGAGACAATGCCCGGCGCCGCGCACAGAGCTGTGCTACGATCCAGTCATCATCCGGAAATTTCCACACGGTTAGGTTTGCGGTAAAATATGGTAAAACAGCATATACATCAGATTAATGTTGTCGTCAATTTATCAACTCTTGCATTAATCTAACGCCCCTTAACAGTCTTGTTCGGTAACACTTGCATTAGATGTATGTTGACAGACGTTGACTAACATACACGAACGTTACCAAATGCAAATGAAATATCGTTTTATATTGTTACTACGTATGTGTTAATCAATGTACAGGCATCTGTTTAGTGAAATGTTTGCATATGGTATGCCGGCACAACTGTCTGTCCGGCCGCCGGTGCAACCGTCCGGACGCCGGTGCACAGCCGCCTCACCGCTGGCGAATCACCGCCGCGGCCGACCGATTGGTTTAGAGATGCAGTCGAATTTACCATTATTGTGAGTTTCCGATGAGTTGAACCCGGGTCTCTGGCGCGAGGATCGCGACACTAACCACTAAACCATCAACGCTAATCGTGGCTATCGAGGCGCACGCGCACGTTCTTATACTGAGGATATACATCATCACCCAATTGAGGGGGGATACCCTGTTCACTTCGGAGCGGCGATGCCGCGTATAACCCACAGCAAAATAGCACAAAATGTTACGGTTCATTTAGGGGGTTAACGTGTTTTCATGTATGATCGATGCAAGGGTCGAGTTTACGTATAGGGCGTTCGGTATGTCACGAGCGAGGGCGGTGCGTGTGTTGCGAGGGGAGGAGTAGCACTCACAAGGGCGGTCCGCTTGTCGTAGTCTGAAACATCTGGGCTGACGCCGTTTTTCAGCAGCACAGCAACGGCGTCGGGGTTCCCCTCAGAGGCCGCATTGCACAGCGCCTGGGAGGCGTCCTTGATGAACATCTTGCATCCTTTCTTGTCAAGCAGCCGCACAGAACTCGTCTCATCCATGCGCACCGCCTCCTGCTCACCCGTCGCCCCGAAAAGAAAGCCTCGCCCATACCCCCTCACATAGCGCGGGAGAGCAGGAGGCTCCCTTGCAGGAGGAAGGACAGTCTACAGTTCGCAAGCTCAAGTCGTGGTTTTCACATGTGATTTCCGGCAGGGGTATACCTGGAGCGCAGTACACCCCCAGCGGTCCCGCCTGTTCATGTCGCACCCCTCCTCCAGAAGCGCCTGCACCACCGGCACGCTGCCGTGCGCGGCGCTGATGTGGAGCGCGGTCTGCCCGTCGAAGTTCTGCGTATTGACGTCCAGCCCGAGGCGGATGAGGCGCAGCACCTCATCGCACTGCCCCACGATGGCCGCGTCCATCACGCGCGCCATGGACGTCAGGTGCTGCATCACCAAGTGGTGCTTGAGGGCACTCTTCACCCTGCGCGCGTGACATATGACACGTCAGATGCCAGGGAGACTCAGAGCACTCGCCTCTGCAAACACTACAGAGACCCTAATTACAGGAAGGAGGTTGGAGGGCAATGGGGGTCAAGCTGCCCCCTTAGCGAATCCATCCCTCTGGGAAGAATAGGGACAGGGGGGGAGGACACGTATCAAAGTGCTATCATTACAATGAATGTCCCAAGAGTTGCGGTCAGAGCTCTTAAGGATCCACAGATAACCATCCCTGCCTAAAATGTCCAAACAGTCTACCCCAAACTACAAACCCCTCCCGAAATATCCCCAAGTAAATACGTGGGTGGGGGGGGGGGGTTGTCAGGCTGGACCAACTGCTTTCCGATGTTGCTGCTCGAGAGGGTGCATACGCACTCGCACGGAGCTGAGGCACCACCTTTACATGCTTGGCACTGTAGCATGATTGTGTTCGCCCTGCTGCTCCACGAGCGTGCTTCTCTGTCTGGGGAGGGGGGGAGCTTGATCGGGCGAACTGCAGCAGGAGTGCCTCAGCATGCTTTGCGCTAATTGGCGGGCAGTGATGATGTACGGGGGAGGCTGGGAGGCCGACCGGTCCAGCTGCCCGCCGGCATCGTCCAAGAAGGGGTTCATGATGGAGTTCGGCAGATCATTGCCTTGCATATCCAGGCCGTACATGCCCACGATGTTCTGCATGATGTTCTGGTGCTCCTCCGGGAACGCCGAGACCAGCTGCTTATAGTTGTCCCGCAGCAGCACCAGCCGGGAGGCCGCCCCTTCGGGCGTGACCCGCACGGTGCACACCTGCGGGATGCCCACAAAGAAGGAGAGCTCCCCGATGATCGTAGGGATGTCAGGCGACTCCGAGCTCAGCTTCTTGAAGTAGTTGTCGTCACCGCTTGACCCGCTCCGGCCAGGCCCGCCAGCAGTGTCCCCACCCGTCGTCTCTATGAAGTCCACCGTGCCCTGCGAGAGGAAGGACAGCTCGAACGCCATCTCGTCCTGCACCACGAAGGCCTCGCCGGGGCGGAGGTGCTCCTCGCGCAGCAGGAGCAAGATCTCCCGGATGAACTCCTGCGCCCTCCCTCCGCGCCTCCGTCCCCCGAAGTGAGACTCACACATATGCCAAGGAATCAAAAGTTGCGCCCCGCCTCACAAGCCGCGCTCCTCCGGTGCAGGGTTTTGGCTGAGATGGACGATGATGGATTTGAGCTGCGAGGGCAACGTACAGCTTCGCCCCGTGATGGCGACGTCCAGGAAGGTGCGCTCATTCACTCGGGCCAGAGTGGAAAACGGGGCCAAGGTCCACAAGATAGGCAGCAGCCTGGCGAGCCATGTAGGGCCGCCACAGGGCTGAAGCCTGGCGAGCCATGTAGGGCCGCCGCAGGGCTGAAGCCTGGCGAGCCATGTAGGGCCGCCACAGGGCTGAAGCCTTGCGAGCCATGTAGGGCCGACGCAGGGCTGAAGCCTTGCGAGCCATGTAGGGCCGCCGCAGGGCTGAAGCCTTGCGAGCCATGTAGGGCCGACGCAGGGCTGAAGCCTGGCGAGCAGACGCCAGGCTGCCGTAGGCCTGAAGCAGGTCAGGCAGGCAGAGGCCGGGCGTGTTATCACGGGCGTGGAGCATGTTCAGCAGAGGCCAGGCCTCGTGCGTAGGGCTGGAGCATGTCGCGCAGAGGTGGGGCCGGCACAGGCCGGAAGCAGGTCGGGCAACGGTCGAGCCATCACGGGGCTGGCTGGAGCATGCCCAGTTGAGGTCGGGCCTCGCAGGGCTAGCATGTCGGGCCGAGGTGAAGCTGACAGTAGACCCAGGCTGCGCGCGCACCCGTTTGCAATTCCGGAACAGCGCGAGGGGCCCGGAGGAGCAGCGGTCTACGATTGGTCCGTAGAGGCTCTCGGCGACCGCGAGCTTCAGCGCTTTGGGGAGGTCCATGGACGGATCGTTCGGCTGGAAGCTATTCTGCTTGTCGTACTGAAACTTGAAGTGGTTCTGCAGCTCGCTGTGAAGCTCCTTGGGGAGCTGCCGTTGATTGCAGAGCTTCTGCAGCTCAGCGAGATGTTCCAGATGCGCCTCCAGCCGCTCGTCCTGGGAAACATGCCACAAGGGACGAGCGATCAGCTCTCCGAAGGTGTGTCTGAACTCATGTCATGGACCGACCGGTTGCGTGACTTGGCTGCATTCACGCCCGGGTACGGGCACACTGTGGCTATTCTACAGTTCAACCTCGGCGGAACGCCCAAACCGAAAAGCCAACTTCCTGACCATCCAATTTCTAATTGGGCCGGGGCTTCGGGCCCTGGTCTCGAGAAGTGTGCCCTGTCCGGTCTGAGGTACACACAAAAATATCTTACCGCCAAAACCCGAAGGTCAGACCCGGAGAGTCATCACATTTTTTAAAAAGCAAAAATACTTGAACCCACCGTGTTTTATAACGAAATGAGTCATCGCGAATGCACGCGATTCGGTATTTATGTGTGTCCCTGTATTGTGGCTGCTGGGAAAACTAGTGCATCCAGGTGCAATTTGGCAGCATCTACACTTTTTTGGGTGTACTGCGCATGCACCGCATTTGCACTATCATTCCTGCACGGACGTGAATGATGAAAAACAGTGGACTTCCGATCAAAGATGCCAAGTTGCCTATGTGTCACGGACGTAGTACAAAGACAATGCAGAACACAAACTGTATTTACACGGTACAAAGAGAATACAAGCACATTTTCCTCGCTAATAATAATGGGGTATTGGGCTACCCTCTTTCAGGCGAAAGCCTGAACCGAGTGAAAGTGCTTGAGCCTACATCTCAGCGCCAAGGCAAACGAAACTCACCCGAACCACGAGTGAGTGAAATAGAGTTCCCAAGATGTACGCAACCATGAAGATCTGCGCAACCATCGAAAAGCAGTACAGAAGTGCCTCGAGGTTATTCTGGGGCGGGGTGAAGTTGACCCCGGCCAGTGTCATTGCATCTGCACCCTTATGCAATATGAAAATGTACCGTTCGATCCCACTGGCATTTGCCACGTCGTATAGCGGAAAGGTCTCCGCAGCGAACGCCCCGACCCAGGTGGTCAAGGAGAAGTCCTGCAGCCGGCTGGAAGTGAAGAGGATGCACCCTATGTAGTGCAGCGAAGTGAATAACACCACAAGGAACTTCAACAGCTCACGGTTTTTCCCTTGTTCCTGCAGCCCCAACACGTTCACATCCACCTTCATTCTGAGTCCACCAAATAATTCTTTGGACTTCGGGATGATTTTCTTCGGACAATTTAGTTACTCGGGGTGTTTCTCTTTGGACTTTGAAGAGCTTGCTCCTGGACTCTTGGGGCTCATCCTTATAATATCCTTGTCATGCAATGAAATGATAGCCTTGAATTGCCGTTTCCCCCCCACATAGAGAAGGCGCCCTTTACCTGCATCCGCAACTCCGGATCCGCGGCATCTTTCTGATCCAGGCGAAGCGACCGCTGGTAGTGGCTCAAGGCGCGCAGAAAGCGCGGCAGGCATAGCAGCTGCCAAGGCCAGAGCCCCAACTGCAGCCATGCCCCGATCCACTGCAGCACTATGGGATGAATTATCTGAAGCACCCATCCACCCCTCACCTTCCCTCCTTCAAAGAGTGCCTCGAAGTGCTCAGACTGGCTCTGCTGCAATATGAGTCTCAGTCTGTGGCAGACAGCCCTGCTATATGTCATGAATATCAGGAGAGTCTCAGTCTGTGGCAAACAGCCCTGCTATATGTCATGAATATCAGGTATAAAGTCTCAGTCTGTGGCAAACAGGCCTCTACCTGCATGATTTGCCGCATCCAAAACAACGGCCTGAACATACCGACAAATTCGGTCCCAGCCTGGTGGGCCTTAACCTGCAGGAAGCGCCGAGCCGAATAACATGGCCTCAGCAAATACGTATGGTATTCCCAACGAATGAAGAGTCCCTTTTGAGAGAAGAGACACGGCATGCTTCTGCAGGTTGATGTGGCTTCGAGGTGAGGTGACCATATATTCAAGGCAAGCCGGCAGTCAGAACTAGAACGTATACTTCACACAACGTAATCCAACACTGTCGTCAAACCCGTCTCCCTGACTAAGACTGTCCCAAAAGCTGTGACTCAAAAAATGCGTCCCTTCTCCTAAACAACCTTGCTCGGTGATCACCGTCTACTGAGTCGCGTACCAAGTTGATAAGGTAGCACAGGTCCCCCAAGACATCGAGCACCGGCAGCGCAGACCGCATGAAGTTGGAGCTGGAGAAGTCGTAGTAGCTTGGTGAGGCGATGGCGGGCCTGAGAGGGAACGCCACCACCTCCCAGAGCGCAAGTAGGTTCCACAGTGTGTCCAACGTCTGCCGGGGGGACGAGCCCTGTGACGAGCCGCGCCCTTCCTCCAGAGATGACCATTGAATATGCGCCGGCCTGCAACCCCTCCGGCGACAGCTCCCAAGCTATCATCCGCCCTAGTTGCCTAACACGTCAAGTTGCATAACACGAGGGTTGGATCTTGCAGTGCGTAGCAGTGTGCCAGGTGATGCTATCCCTTCTGTGTTTTTTCCTCGAGTGCATACCTCACGATTTATACCGTCGAAGTAAAACTTCTTGGCTCTTGAAGTTTAATACAAAAATCGATAGTCATGCAGGACGCACGTCGTCATTGATGCGTACAGACCGAAGGCCGTGATCTTTCGTCAATTTAAAGCAGTTGGGCAGTCCTTCCAAGTCGCCCAATAGAATGTGGTCAAGAAGTGTTTCTCCTAAAGCCTGTGGGAAGCGAAGAAATACCTTTTTCGAGGATTCTTCTTTTCTTCTGCTGCTGACCTCTTGAGCGAGCTCCTGTGAGCCTGAGGAAACCCGAACCTCCAAACGCACGAATCTCAGGCGGAGAGGGTGCCGGACTATTTCGCTGTAAATTGTGTATGGGAAAAGTCAGAGCCCTGTACATCTGTGAACTGAATCAGCTGTGAGATCCCAACATAGAAGTATGTATGGATATATGCGAACAACTTTTCGTTGCGCATCTTGATTTTCACAGGGAATAAGAACAGAATCGGTCCACGCACTTCTTCTACACGCTGCCACCTATACACGAATTCGCGCACACATCTACACGCTGCCATGTGCGCAAACAACTAATCTAGCCCGGGAATGAAGTAGCTTCGAAGAATCGCTACAGAAGGTGTGAGGTTGCGTGACCTTGGTGCGGTGCCCCCTCTTAAAGCTTAATAGAGGTGACGATGTCACGCTGTTGAAGCACTGCACAAGCCAGGACAGCGGAGATGGTTTCCGCCCAGCCATTCCTATCCCGTACTTGCGAAGGAGTTTGGCTGTTCCTGCTCGCGGGTTGGTACAGCACACCAGCCCCCTGCAGTTAAAGGACACCATTTCCTTGAATGCTGTTTTCATCTGAAAAAATGTGTTGTTTCACACTTGTCGAATTGCAAGTCAAGTCGTGTATTATGAGACGTAGGCCCTACGTAATTCGATAGGAGCTACTTTCATGAAGAAAACCTGGAAACTGCATTTTCGGAGCCTCGAAGATCTGCAAACGGTCATGACGTGCGAAATCCCGACTTTGACAGAAGCTCCAGTGAACGAATAAACTATTGAATTTGTGGACGCGTAAGAGGGAGCATTCCCTATCGGTGCCTTGCGAAGACAGAAGAGAATTTTACAGCTGATTGTCAAAAGTGCCAGGCTGCCAAAGATAGGAAACGGCAAATGCATAATTGGGCAATACCTTAAAAGCTGCGTTAGAGTAACTCCCTGTCATTCTGTGCCCTCGAACAACTTAGGTGTATTGACCAGAATATCAGTATAGCAATACCGTTCTCTCTCGTTTGGCCGGCAAACATGATGCTCAATTGCAAGGAAGTCTACAGATGTTCAAGAGTCTTGGTATCATTTGGAAACTTCCCATGATGAACTCAATAATAATTTATAACAAACTGAGCCGTTAGCGTGTCACCTGTGAACGCAATAATAATCAACTGAGCCGTTAGTGTTACTTGTAGCGTTGGAATGTTTTCACATGTTTACAAATAATTAAGTTTGTAAAAGATGCAGATGGCATATAATATCCTGGGATATGCCAATTTGTGATCTAGATTCGACGCGCAATTACCCGGTCAACCCGAATCTATTAGGCGCTGTCGATCACAAATATGCGATCTCCACTAGGCGTCGATCTTTTTGGACAGCACGATTAATCACCATGCGATGTTAACATGGATATCGCCATTACATCACATGACCTCAGGATCATGTGCGCGACAGTGCTTTGCTTTTTGCTTCCCAGCATGCCATGCCATGCCATAACGCGTGGGTGGCGTCGTGGTACATACACGCGACTGTTGTGGCACTGTCATCGTTAGCGCCTGGCGATCGTGGGATCCAAGATTCGACTGCGTCGCCCGTTGGGATTCGAGCTTTGCTGCTGCTGATTGACTAAGGTAAGGTAAGTAACTAGTAAGTTCTACCTCGTGGAGACTCATCAGTCGAACGAAACCGAGATCATTAGGTTAAATATATAATTATTATTAGAGAGACTTCGTAGATTATTATTTAACCGAGATTATTCAACCGAGATTATTTAACCGAGATTAATCGGTTAATCGGTTATTTAACCTCGGTTAAATTTCCGAGGTTATTTAACCGAGATTATTTATTTAACCGAGATTATTTTGTTTAGTGGCTACTTTGTAAACCATGGTTTTGGCCCGACTGTCATCACTGCGTTCACGGACATGATGGGCAGATCGTTCGATCCCACGCTTCTGTGCATTTTTTTGATCGTGCGACCCAATAAGTAGCCTCCAAACCGTGGTTTCGCGAAACCACAGTTTCGGTTTTCATGGTTTTCTCCAAAACCATGGTTTTGGAGAGGAATATTGTGTACACGTCCGCGACAGCCTGTCTGCCGACGTGTCCCATCACGTGAGACAATTCTGAACCGTGGTTTCGCGAAACCACGAAAAGCGTGGTTTCGGGAAACCACGGGGCGTGGTTTCCCCAACCCACGCTTTGGGGGAACGTCAGCCATCGTCATCCAGATGCATAATGTGAAAATCGAATTTACGAAATCTGAAGATCGACTCGAACGCCCCGAGATGTCGAAAATTCTGAAACTCTTCCAGGCTCACCGTTGAACTGGGAGCTCCCAGTTGAAGCTCCCAGTTGAAGCTCCCGTGATGACATGCGGTATCGCGAAACCACAGATTCCAAACCGTGGTATCCCGAAACTGATGAAGAAAGAGATATATATATGAGTATATATTGGGGGAAAATCTTTAGATTCGTGTCCCCCTCTTTCCAACAAATGTCAAAACAGTCGGATTCGTGCAAAGCTTAACATTGTTCGTGCAAAATCCTTAACACTGCAAACCAAAATTCGTGCAAACTGGATCTATAAATTTGTGAAGCCCTTTAGCGGTTGAGATGAAAACTGCGAAACGAGTTTTCGGTTGCGATTATGTTTGTGAAGGGAGCGCTGCAAACCAAAATTCGTGCAAACACACGTCGACATGTCGACATACGACTGCATCCGCTCGTCTGTGTCACAGAATCGCACACTGCACTGTCGCTGTCGCATCGAACGCGAACTCGTGACACTCGTGACAAAATCGATTGGATGATAGATCGACTCGGCCTCAACTTGCGCTTTACTGTATAACACCATACTGTAACACGATACTTGTAACAAGCGGTTCGTCGCGTCGGGTGTCCCATTTTTGATTTTACACCGGCTCGCTGTGCCATTGAGTTGAGTTCCACTCTTTTCTCGTGCTATGACTTTCCGCAACCTGTGTGGATAATATACGGGTATTTTTTTCAACCATTACTTATTTACCGCATATTTTACTCAACCAGTACGTTTCGTTAAAAAAAATTCGCATTGGGCATCGGACATCGTTACGTACGAGGCAGTTTTGATCAAGTGAGAAAAAGACGTGTTTGTGTCACGCAAAATCCTTGTACACTTTCGCTCAAGAACTCCGATGACAGTTTCCGCCCGTCAGAATGTTCCTCTCGGTGTCTGCTTTCAGAAAATTGCAGCCTCGCACAGCCACTTGGCCGTTTGATTGACTGCAGTTTTTTATTTGTGCGTTTGAGTCGATTTGGCGACTATACCGCCCTACCTCATTGCTCACAACTTTCGCTCAAGAACTCCGATGACAGTTTCCGCCCGTCAAAATGTTCCTCTCGGTGTCTGCTTTCAGAAAATTGCAGCCTCGCACAGCCACTTGTGTTAGGGCTAGATAAAGAAGCCCTCAATATATCATACAAAATACAAATATGCGCTGTGCTGTGGAACGGCAAACACAAGCGTCAGATAACAGCGGGATGAGTTGCAGAACTTCTGTGAGAAGATACTGCTGAAGCCCAACGCTTCGCTCATCTATACCATACGTCTCCCATCGCATAGATGGTACCGCCATTGGGTTGTGAACCCGAGACGTTGGTTGAACGACCAGTATTGTGGTAACGAATAGTTCGTTCATACTGCGCATGCGTGTTCCGCACATGCTAAAAGCCAAGATGCTTCTTGTTTGTACTTCACGAGATGTATCTTGCTTTGCCATCTTCGAGTTCGACGTACGAACTCTCGATGACAGGGTCATTCAAGTCTTTCCTTGAATAATGACAGATGATGTGACTTGTCATCTGGCGACATGTAAAGTCATAGTCGACCGTACTGACGAATGTCATAATAATATATGACACGACTCGACATGACATGACATGACATGGTATGACATGTCTGACAGGTATGACACGTATGACATGTGTGACGCATATGTCATCGGTCATGATCCTGTATGGTATGACAGGTATGACACGTATGACATGTATGACACATATGTCATCGGCCATGACCCTGACAGATCTCCCGTTCTCCTCTCTTAAAAGAGTTGTGATTCTTGCTGGTACCAGTCTTCTTACACCGATTTGAGGCGTCCCTCATGGTGCTTTTAGGTTATTGGGGGGAACTGAGTCCACTTTAGTCCCTCACCTTACAGTTCTTAGGATGTAGCCCCCTTTCAAGTTCGTATCGTATTTCAGAGTGACGTTTCAAGGTTCAATGAATTGCGTTTCGTGATACAGATTGACGCTGGATTACTGATTGATCCACACGTATCGTGCGTCAGAGTGACGATTCAAAGCATCCGAAGTGTACGTTACGGATTATTTGCGCTAGCCGTCGTCGCGTTGCGAACGATGATCCCACGATTTAACGATTTATAATCGAACGATTCTCGGCCTGATATAATGCACCCAACCCTTCCTCCCCTCCTTAAGCTACTTTGGAGGATCATAGGCGGCAACGGGGAGCCCGTGTTCGTTTCCGGAGTTATTTCACCGGGGGCTTGTTTTATTGCATAGAGAGTGGCCCTGCTTAACGGGATTGGACTTATAATCCTTACCCGGTCTGCTCACTCTAATATGGTCCAGTACGCACGCTTTGACGAACATCCATCGCGATGAGTGAGAATGGATTCGCCACGTACTAATGTGAAATTTATTTAGTTATGTTTGTCAAGCACAACTTAGGATCACAACTCCGTCTACCTCAGTCGATATCTCCGGTAGCTTCGGATGACTGGCCAAGAATCCGATGACAAACCACGGCTTTGGCAAAGGTAGCATTTAGCAGTTTTTTTTATCCACAGATATGATATCTCGCATGTGCGTATCTGTGCAAGGGTATGATTTGTACAAGGCTCACTACACCTTTAGCAAGGAAGGATCAATTTCCTGCTTCTATGCAACATAATGATAAAACATTAACTCCTATGCTGTTATGGCATTTGGAATTTCTACAGCATGGTCGGCTACACCGTCACTTTGTAAGATACATATCAAGGCATGCGTGTTCGTGCTTGCAACCAAGTTCTTCTTGGCATCATTAGCTACAATTTGAGCTATCGAATGCCTTGACAGGGGGTGTCTAAGGGGTCTAAATATGCGTTTATTGGGGTGTAAATCGATAATCAATTTCCGTAGTTTACTACGGAGATTACAGCATAGGAGTTAAGAGCAAGGTTATATAGATGATCGACATGTATTAGTATATATTACAAGAAGTAAGGGCATGCGGCTTAATATAATGTTTAGCCTTCATAGGCAGCTATAATGTCTGCTGCATTGGTCAGCTCTGTGGCTTTGACCCAGGTGTCATGCTCAGGACCGTAGCCTGCATATCGCACTAAATAGTATTTGACACCTCTAGTGAACTTATCCGAGAGTATATGTGATATCTCAAACAGTGGTTGCCCTTCTTCGGTGATCATCTGTGGCAGAGGCAAAGGTGCTTGGATCGAGTCATTGTACAGCTCTAATCTGGAAACAGGCTGTACCGGATGAATACGGATATCGAGATTTCCGAAATCTAACTCGTATGCACGGCCATGGCTAAGCACTTTGGAAAATAATGGTGAACGGCCCAATATATGGCTGCTTAAAGTGTCTGCCTGCCTCTGTCAAACCAGTCCATTGAATAAACTCGGTCCGTAAAAGAACTTTCTGCCCAACTGCAAACTCTCTGCCGAGGCATGTGAGTTTTATTGAATCTGGCTTGACTAATTTCTGCTGCTCGGAAAATGTTGTCTACCGCGTTGGCATGTATAGCCGAGTACTGGTCAAAATGATCTCGAATAGCTCTTTGTATTGGAACAGGAGCTTCTGGCGGAATAGTGATTACCAGGTCATGAGGCGAAAGTGGTTGCGCCATCGAGTCGAGATAAAACGGTGAATAACCAGTTGATGCAGAAACTGTGTTGTTAATTGCAAACTCCACTAGAGGCAACTTGTCCTCCCACGAATTGGCTGAAGTATCATTGCAACAACACCTGTGGATGAAAAACAAATACCACCTAATCAGTTTATAAACCAGAGGATGGTGAAATCGAATCATGAATCAACAATTTGAAAAGTACCTTAGGATATCCTCGATAAAGGCATGGCTCCTCTCATTGGCAGCATTCGACTGTGGATGGTGTGAGGACGTCATTGCCTATTCTACGAAAGGTGGGTTTACACACCGTAAGGATCCCTTACGGTGGGTTACCCAACCCTAAGTAAAACGATTATTTCAGCCCCTAAACTGACCCCCTGGTCATGTTCATGGTGGCAGGATGACTTTAGACACTCCCAAGAGGCATCCGCGAAGAATTATATCGGATGTATCCGGGTCTGTTAACCTGAAAACCCAAACCCAAACCGGCAAACCAATTATCGCATATAAATCGTGTCATATAGCGTAATAAACCGTCATACCACCCTCACTTCGCTTGACATTTTGAGGGTCAAGATGACCTCGAATGAAAATTTTGACAAGACACTGCAGAAAGAGCAGCTCGAGAACTTGACAACATGGGGCTCCAAATTTCCAAAGGGCCATCGAGGAAGGCCACATATGTACCAATATACAAAACTATGTGGTAACCCACCGTAAGCCTATATGATCGGAACCCGCTACACCCCCCCCACTTCGCGAGCGCATTACACACATGGGGCACATCGCATCCATCCATAGTATGTTCCTCAGCTTTCATTCAACTCATAAACTGTCTGAAAATCGATAGGTTTGACACCGTAGACCTCACAATGCCACCACTAGAGGCCGCCGAAAATTCCTCTTACGGCGGGTTAACCCACCGTAAGATTAGTAGAATAGGCATCATGGACAATCTCGTACCAGTAGATTTCCACAGTGTCTGCCAGAATGTAGAGGTGAATCTGGGGTCTCGATCTGAGATGATGTTCCTCGGAAGACCATGGAGCTTGAAGATATGCTGCATATAGATAGAAGCAGTATGCTGAGCTGTCCAGGTCATGCTGAAGGGAATGAGATGACATCGATGAGAAAATTGGCACATCACCACAAATATACTGTCGTGCCCATTAGTGGTGATAGGCAGGTCAGTGATCCAATCAAGAGATACATCTAGCCATTTTGTCTTAGGCACGGAATATCGTATGTGTGCCTGACCATAAGGCTTGTGTCGCCTCGTTTTCTGGCGCTGACAAACGGGGCACTCCCGAATGTACTTGATGGCTGCCGTTGTCATTCCTGGCCAATAATACCGGCTACGCAGAAGATGAAGCATGCGATTTTTGCCTACATGACCAGAAATAGTGGCTGAGTGGCACTCATGAAGGAGAATGTGGCGAAGCTGTGTGATCTCACCGTCATCTGTGGGGACTTTAGCTGTTGGTGGAATGTACAGCTGTCTGCCATATATGGTCTTACGATAGATCAACCCCTGAATGAGCTCGAAGCTGTAGCTGCTGACTGACTGTGATGAAGTCGATGATGTCAGTTTAGCCAAAATAGTCTGTGCAAATGTATCACGATCATATTCGGATATAATGATGTCGTGTAGCTGATGAGCTGATGAAGAAGATATAAGAGCAACGAATGTAGGATCTGCAGATGGCATGACCTCGCTGATGTCCATGTGATGAAGACAATCAGTGAGTTCAAAAAGTGCAGAGATACGAGTGAGTGCATCTGCGACCTTATTATTATCGCCAGCAATATGCTCTATACGGAAGTTGTACTCGGAGAGCTCATCCAACCACCGTGCCTGTTTGGGGCTCAGTGTGGATTTGGTCTGGAAATAAACCAGTGGCTGATGATCTGAGCGTACAATGGTCTCAGGAGCTCCCAACAAGATGTGGCGAAAGAATCGGAAGCCCTCCACAATGGCAAATAGCTCGATCTCAGGAATAGGCCAACGTCTCTGTGTATCGGATAGAGTGACGCTGTGATAGCCACATGGCTTCATACCTTTTCCTTGATCCTGGAGTATCACTTGACCAACGTGTGTGCCTGATCCATCGACCTCCATAATAGATGGCAGTTTCTGATCTGGAAGCTGTAGTACTGGAGCGTTACAGATGGCACTTTTGAGGTTATCAAATGCCTGCTGCTGCTCAGATTCCCAGACAAACTCTGCATTATCTTTAAGGAGACGATTGAGCGGCTCGGCAACTTTGGAGAACTTTGGTATGAATCTCCTGAATTGACCGACCATGCCCAAGAATGACCGAAGGGATGACTTGCCATCTTTAGCCATACGGCGTAGAGGCTGTTTTCCAACGGTAGGACCATAAGACCGCACTGGAGGCTGAATTGCCATAACTGCTCGGATTCTGTCTTCGATGATGGACAAGCCTGCTTCAGAGATGTGATATCCGATGAAGTCTATAGATCTGACGAACAACTCCACCTTGGAAGGCCTGATGAAGAACTGGTGTTTTCTGCAACGCTGGAGAAACTGTCGGACATGACTCACGTGGCTGTCAAAATCCGGACTGTATACGATGGTATCGTCCATGAAAATGACAAGGAACCGATCGATGAAGTCGAAGAATGCCCGATTTCCTACACGTAGAGCTGTTGCAGGAGCATTGGTCAATCCGAAAGGCATGACTGTCCACTCATAGGAACCGTATCTGGTGCGAATAGCTGTTTTATGAATGTCATCTGGATGTATAGGGATCTGATGGAAAAACTGATTGAAGTCAAATCTGCTAAACCATCGTGCACCTTTTAGCTGTTCAAGAAGGGTGTCGTGAGGTGGCAATGGATACGTGTCCTTAATTGTGATGTTATTAAGGGCTCGATAATCACAGCACATCCTCCACTTCCCACCTGGCTTAGGAGCGAAAATGATAGGACATCCATATGGAGATGATGACGGACGAAGGATACCCAAGTCGACATATTTGATGATCTGTCGTTTGAGTTCTTCCATCATGGGTACTGGGATGGTACGTACTGGCTGCGATGGTGGTTTGTGCCCAGGTTCAATGTTGATTCGATGATAACCACCTTCAAACCGTTCTGGCCTATGACCAGCTGGAAGATCCTCCTGGAATATGTCTGAAAAGTCTTCTCTCATTTGATCACGTGCTGCTGTGACCTCGGGGTCTTCCATAGTGGTGTCTGTGTCTGATGCTGTAAAGACCAGTTCACCGTCGACCTCTGAGAGAAAGAAGAGATAAGCTACGGCTTCTTCAGCCGAACCACTGGATCGAATGCGACGAAGGTGCTTTCTCATGGTGGTGGCGCTGACCAATTCCATTTCAGGAAGGTCATCTGAGTCTGGAGTCTGCTCAACTCTAGACAATACTGTGCGAATACTGGTGGCTACTGCCCGAAGGTCCGGTCCTCCCACAAGGACCGAAGTGAATTTGGGCCATAGGCCGCGTTTTTTCGATATAGTCGGTAAATGAGTGCTTTGGGGTCATATTTAGGTGTCCGATCATTATCTAAAAACTTATGTTGGGTGGTATACTCGGTGTAGCTATGTGATCTACGTCATTGAAAAGTGGGGGTGAAACCGCTCGAAATTAAATAAAAAGGCCGGTCCTCCCACAAGGACCGGATTATTCCAAGCTACCTACGCTCACTAAGTGGCCTTCCTGGCGCCCACTGCACATGAAATATACTGTAACATGACCTATTCGTGCCCTCTACGATGTACAACATCTTCGGAATCCATAATACTGCGGGATATATCCCTCGCAATGTCATGCACCTACAAAAAAACTGACTTGGGTGAAATTTGCCATCAAGATTTTGTATATAGATGGAACCTCATTGCCGCGCACAAGGCAGACATCAATATGTATCGATGATGTTAAGCATTCTAAAAATCATTTGATAGGTATATATGATGACTGCAACGTGACAGGGCGTAAAACGGTTAAATGCATATGTTGTCAGGCATCTAGAACTTTACACTTGGCTAGAAATACAATGATAAACTCGACCTTATAATCAGGGTTTCGGACCCAAACCCAACAGTTACACATCTGCCAGTGTAATATGAAGTTGCCAACATGCAAAATGTGGTAAGCATGATTGGGTATAGTGTTAGGATAACATTCTACTGCCTGACGGGATTTTTTAGCTCGAAATTCAATTGGATAAAAATATTTGAGTGACATGCCATGTTTTTGAATGCCCTCCGAAGGTTGAAACTCAAAAATGATAGGGTGCATGCTACAAATGCATTGGATATCGTGAGTATATGAGCATATACTGTATATGGCATATGTTCCCACTTAGTTTAGGTCCTATAGATGCTAACACTCGGAGGATAGTCAATAGGTACCACAAAAAGATGGTTAAAAAAATCCCGGCAAAGCCGGTCCTTGTGGGAGGACCGAACGCGATTTGGGTCCTCCCACAAGGACCGCCGGGCAGTAGCCACTGGTGTCAGATATATAGTCGGGTGTATATATATCGGATAACGGAGAATAAACCCTGAGTTAAGGGTTTCGATATCAGAACCGGTAAAAGTCTCAGATTGATAAAAGAGATGCACATAAATACTAACGGGTGTTTCCCGTCTACTGGTGACGGTCACCCAGCCTACTATAGGAAGTGACAGGTGACAGTCTTTACTGTCGGTGTGTCACATCCAGCACACCACCTAGGGTGGTGACCGGAGCTAGTAGTGAACGAAGCAAACAAACTCCCTACTCAACTTCAGGAGGAAACTGTAGCACAACTGGGGGCCTGTACTCTTGGTCAGGGCGGTCCCAGGTCACAGCAAGATTGTCAGATACTGCTGTTACTTTGCTAAAACCCTAAACACAGCTCAAATTCAGAGAGCCCTTCTGCACATCTAGGAGGCTACACTACAGCTAAATCCCAGGCAGGCACGGCGTGACTAATTCTAGCCACTAGTGGTCCTCGGAGCTGTCTGCCCGGCTCGGAGCAGCGTGACTGTGAAGCAGTTGCCGGCCCCCGGGGCCGGTGATGAATCATTCGTAGAAGAAATTGACGGGTTCTCGATCACGGGAGGCTGCACCGCACCGGGATGCTGCCAAGTGCTGCCCGACGGTGGAGCCTCGTCATCTGAAGATGAAGCCGGCGACAGCGGAGGGCCGCCCACAAACAACTCGGCAGGCGGTGGCGGCCCGGGATGCCACGGCATCGGAGCCATGTAGAGGCCCTGCCGTCTCTGCTCCCGCCGTTGGCGACGAGGTGGGATAGCACACGGCACGCCACGAACCATGTCAGTTGGCGAAGTCCCTGTAGCCGGGATCGCCGAGGTAGTCCACGTAGCACCACCGACCGGTGGAGCCGTGCATGTGCGTGCATCGGCACCACCGACACCGGCAACGGCGTGCGGTGCGGCGGCGGCACAAATTACAAAGAGTGCGCACACCAAGGAGGAAGTGAGGAGAGATCTCGCGAACCTCGGAATGCCGTTCCCGCAGCCGTACCGTGGTCGCGGCAGTGTCACCGAGTCACCCTCGTCGTCATCGTCGCTCGTGGCGCAAGTTGCGGGCTCGTAGTCGATCACGCGTTCCGGCTCCCCAACCGCGGAGAGCAAATTCATGCTCGGGGCCGGCTCGTCGGTCACCAATGCAACTCCCGTGCCCTCAATGAAGTCGGCAAACGTGCGTGTGACGGGAGGGCAGAAGGGGTTTGGCGGACCGGTCCAATGCTCCTCGGACTCAACCGACGCGGGCGGGGAGTGTGCGGGTGGCTCCGACACCACCGGCACGTCGGCAGTGAAGGTGTTGATGTTGAACGTGGAAGCTCCAGCCGCGTGCGCCATCTCAGAGAACTCGGCGACGGCGGACACGAGGACCTCACCGTCCTCCTCGCAGAACGAGCACGCGGAGAGATCGGTGAAGACCTCCGGCTTCCCGCCCGCAAGCATGCAGAGGGCGTCGAATTCCACGGGGTCGCCGTTGTCGATGGCGTGTTGGAACTTCGCGGCCAACACGGAGTTCTCGGCCTCCTCGGCGAAGGCGAAGGCCGAGAGTCCGGTCCTGCCCCCGTTCGGGCAGTCCCGGTGCCAGTGCCTCGCTTTCTCCTTAGCACACACCTGATTTTGGCAGTACGGGATTGTCGCACCGCTTTCGCGGTGGAAGGCCACCTTCCGTGAGACGGACTGAGACCAATTCCCCCCTTTGGGGAGGGGCGAGGCTGCGAAACGGGTCTTGACCCGGCGGTCCGGTTTGTCCGCGCGAGGGGTAAACCCCCGCGGAGACGGTTCGGACTCGGCGGTGACGAGGAAGGTGGCCAATTGCCTCTTCAAGTCGAGCACCATCGTCCGTAAGTCCGCGATCTCACTCGCCGCACCCGACCCATCAACGTCCTTCTCCATGAAGTGCGTGCCGTGGGAGTACCGGTGTGCGGATGCGGTGGCGGTACCCGCCCGCACGTGCTCGCCGTAGCACTCCCGCACCCACTGCTGAATAGTGAGTAGGTCGTGTGCGGCTCTTTGGTCGTGGAGGAGCAAACGGGACACCACCGGCTGGTAGAAGGTGGCGTCGAGGGCTTTGATGAAAAGGGACTTCACGTCCTCGTCCTGGAGCGTCGACCTGGTCCTCGCAGCTTTGAGCGCGGCGTTGAAGTCCTCAATGGGTCCATGAGGGTCCACGCCCGCAGCGATGCGGACGGCAAACATGTCCGCTTGCCCCTGGAAGGGGTCCCCAACCGGGATCATCCTACGGGCGAACTCGAGCAAGACACGCTTACCGTCTGCCGGGAAGCTGGCGTTGGACGAGTCCAACCAGTCCGCTGCGGGCGACGAGGGGTCGATCAGCAGCTCGATCGTGGAGAACAATAAATTGTTGGCCTCCACGCGGACGGCCAAAGTAGCGTCGTCCAGCGTGAAGAGCGGGAGGAAACCGGTGTCCTCAGTGACGAATGCTGCCTGCAGGGCAGAGACCATCCTCGTGAAGATGGCCGCCGCGTGGGGCTCCGCACCGGAAAATCTCCCCTCTTTGCCGTCGAACAACTTGCGCTGGACGTGCTTCGCCACCTTCATGTCGAAGTGCTCCCGCTGCAAGGTGCGTACCGATGCCAAAAATGCAGCACCCGCCGAATTAGCGGCCGGCTGTGCCGCTGTCGGGGTCGCGGGCGTGTTGGCATGCCTGGCAGCAACGGAGTCAAAGATTGTGCTTAATGTGCGGCGGCGATGCGCCATGCTAGCCGTTGATCTAGTAGAAGTAACCATGATGAAGAAGACCATAGGGGTGGAGCGAGGCAAGAAGACGTGGAAAAAATGCGGTAGTCTTGGGCGGCCAAGAAATGTGGTGGGTCGTCGATACGGCTGCCGTGAGAGAGCAGAAATTTCGAGAAGTCGTGTGGTAGATGGCGGCCGATACGAAACGGTGTGGTGACCAACCAGGATGCGTAAACCAACCCAACGTTAAATCCCGTAGAAAAGATGTCCTCAAAGGCCTACAGCCAGCCGTAAATCAACCCACAAAACTTAGGCCATACCCGCGACTGCCGGCACTCCCACGCGCGGAGCGCCTCACTCCATCCCAAGCGTCTGGCTTTAGCCAATCATACTGGCGGTGTCGCAGTGGCTAAAAAAAACGTAAGTGGGGCCAAACCTGTCAGATATATAGTCGGGTGTATATATATCGGATAACGGAGAATAAACCCTAATCTGCGAAAGGAATTTTGGGTTTTTGAAAAGTTAGGTTTATCTACGATAACTTTTGCATAACGGTCCTAACTCAACTTTTGAAAATAGTGTCGGAAAGGTCTTCGCAAGGCGAATCGCATACGCAGGTTTGAAATGCACGACAATTGATACCGGCGACGTGATTATCAACCGAAAAAATGTTGATGTATGTGCACATTGTTAACAACCTAAGCCCTAATATTGACCCTAGACTTCCGGATGTAATTTTACCAAGCATTCAACATGTGGTTAGGGCTATTTAGAGTATTAGGGGCGTTGTAACACTACTGCACATGTGCCCTAAATGTAACCCAGTATGGCCAAGTTAAATGGAGCGCGTCTCGAAGAATATCAAGAGCATCAAGACAGCTTGGTTGCTCATAAGTGCACGATTGCATGCGGCTTGCTGAGAGCTTTTCAGAACTGTCTTCAAAAGTGGATTTGAGTTACATGTCGCAGAGAAACTCGGATTTAAGTGTTTGATGAGATAGCTCATCACGTCGCAGATTAGGGGTTAAGGGTTTCGATATCAGAACCGGTAAAAGTCTCAGATTGATAAAAGAGATACACATAAATACTAACGGGTGTTTCCCGTCTACTGGTGACGGTCACCCAGCCTACTATAGGAAGTGACAGGTGACAGTCTTTACTGTCGGTGTGTCACATCCAGCAACTGGAGCCTGATGAATGCTTCCTAGTGATCGTCAGATTTTTGGTCTGAAAGTCAATGTGGGGATTTCTCCTCTCCAACCATTCTTGACCCAGAATGACAGTGAATGGTTTCATGTCAATGATGTAGAAATCTTCTGTATCCTTATACTTGCCCAGCGTAAATGTAGCTTTGGGAAGATAGGATGTGCATGGTAGTTGGCTTCCTCCAGCCAATCCCACTGAAAACGATGAAGAGTCTGTGGGTGCTATACCAAGCTGAGCAGCGAACTGTCTGTCGATGAAAGACGATGTGGCTCCTGGATCTACCAAAATGTGAGTACTCTGTCCATATACTTTCCCTTTGTACAACAACAACTTCTTCTGTGATTTCAGCTGTGCTGTTTGAGACTGCATCTGTGCGATGTGCTCTGAGGGAGTGTCCATCTGCTGAAACTGCAATGTCAGACTTGGAAAGGACTTCTTCTGAGATACTCTCAACCCGGCCACTTGCTTCAGTGGCATCTTCAGGCTGATCTACCCTCGGGGTGCTCTCAACACCGGTACCTGTGCAGTACCCTGAGAGTTTCCCTGAGGAGCTGGAGCTGAAGCTGGAACTGGATCTGGAGTTGCAACTGCTGCATTGATGCTGTGCTGACTCTTCAGTTCCTTAACCAAGGTGTTGATCGTATTGATGAGTTTGCCGGACCCATCCTTGGCACCCCGATTCTGCTGCTGCTGTCTCCGATTCTAAAAAGGACTCTGAGCTGGTGGCTTACCCTTGATCTCCTTTCCATCCGGGGTCTTGGTGGAATAACAATCCTTTTCGATGTGACCTACACGACCACAACGATTGCAAGTCTGAGGATTCTGTGATTTTCCTTTTCCTTTGCCCTTGCCTTTTCCACCTTTTCCCTTGTTCCGATTCTGATTGGAGTTCTGGCTGCCACTCTGATTCTGATTCCGATTTCTGTTGGATCTGTCATATGGCTTCTGGCCACGTCCTTTGTCCTTATCCTTCTTGGCTGGACCTCCTGACGACTGCTCCTTCTGACCCCGATAGTGAAGGGTTTCTGACTGCTTTGAATGAATGACATAATTCAAATCAAGCAGTATCTGTGTGGTTTCTTGCCACGACAGATTGTTCCTTTGCTCTTCTGTCAGGAATCTGAGTTGGAACTGTCTGCGGAGATCTGGATCCATACTGGTGACGAATCTGTCCTTTATTAGCACATCATTCAAATCAACTGCTGCTAGAGAAGCCAGTGATGTAAATGTGCGCAAATAATCTGCAAAGGTTTGGGTTCCTTGAGTCAGTGCCATAAGGTGTTTCTTGGCTACTGATCTCTTGTGAGGATTACCAAATTGTCTGAGGAATGTCTGTCTGACCATCTCATAGGTGGCATGTGGCTGTTGTGCCAAGACCTGAAAATAGTGTCTGTCGTTATTCTGAATAAGAGTCAGAAACACTGTAATCAAATCCTTGTCCTTGACTCCAGGATAGGTGAACCGGAAATATCTGTCCACCGTGTCCAACCAGACTTCTGCGTCCTGTCCTGATTTGAATTCCCTAGGTGGTGTCATTTTCACCTTTGGGACCAAACTAGGTGGAGCTGGTGCTGGGACTGAATCTGAATCTGGATCTGTAAAAACCATCGGAGGATTATCTTCTGTATACTCGTTTTCTGGTTCCTTAGGCTCATTGGCTGGATCCCTAAATCGGCTCATATCTGGCTTCATACGACTGATGTTGTCATAGTAGCCTATCTGGGCATATCTGGTTTGTGTGTCGGCATAACCAGCGATCCATTTCGGGACTTTAAACCGGCTGAATGCATCATATGAACCAAGAATGTCGAAAAACCATGTCGATGGATCTGGGTCGATATCAGGAATCTCTGGCTCTTCCTCTTCGATTGTAACCATCTAAAAACAAAACACAGCACAAAAATACCTTTAGCTAATCGACTAACTGAGTGTGTGTGATTTATATGTTATATATGGTATATCTGTATGTTTACATACATGTAGTACATTCGTACATAATGATGAGGTAGGTATATATATATATATATATCCACCTTCTTCCCCCCTCAAGGAAGTGTGTGATATAAGGCAGTTGTCAATTGCCTGTACCTCATAAATAACATGCATTCCATATAGGAAGCATCTGTTACAGTTTTAGGGTTGTTGCCCGATATATAATCATGTCTGTGTCGAATACAGCATGATATGTTAATGCCAAACACGAAGTTTATCGAATATATAGTGGCATTTTAGGGCATGTTAGGTTACAGTGGCCCATATACCCAATAATGTGATTAGGGTGTTACATGGTATCAGTAACCCTAAAATAGGTAAAAATAAAGCAGTATAAATATTTTGCAACTATTTTTAAGCAAAACTGCATTTAATACCATACTGAATGTTAAGTGGTTTTCAGGAGGTATGTTACACCCCTGACACACACATTCAATTTTTAGGGTGTTACAGGGTGTTACACATGCTGCATAAATCAGGGATTGTTATTTGATAGCTAAATATTCATTTTAGCAAAAAAAATCAATCCGAAATTTTCAAAATGTATTTCACGTACAGCATTTTGACCGATTTAGTGTTACAGCCAATATGTAACCCCCACATATTCCACACCTATTATCTAGGGTGTTACACGAGATATGACATGTGTCATTATGATTTTCTCATACCTCAATAGGTATAAAATCATATTATCAAATAAAATAGGGTTCGATTTTCCATTTTCAAATCTATCGCAAACGGAGTTCACCCATTTTGGCCGTTTTTGGCTACATATATATATACATATATGTACATATCTGTGTGTGTGTGTGTGTGGAATACAAAGTACAGAAGCACTGCAAATCACTTTACCTTTGCACATGACAAATTTCATGGCATAAAAGTGAATTATGCTGTATATCAACATTTGAAGTTGATCACATTTCTGGGTTTTACTGATTTAAACCCATGGCAGTAAATGTACCTTCTGATGATATATATAGAGTCATCAACTTAAGCGGAATATCCACTTAAGTGATATTTATCAATCTATGATATGTTTTGAGCACAGGTCTGTGCTCTAAGATTTATCAAAATGATATTTCTTATTTTAAACATATCAGGACATTGCTTGATATAATCAAAGCAGTTTGACACAACACATTTGTGTGCTTGTCCTCAACAACTTCTATCAGATGTCAATATTGTTACTGCTCTGAAAGAGTTACATGCATTTTGAACTGATCAAATCTGTATCAATTGTCATTATGCAATGTACTTGTTGTTGTTGCTCCAGCGATGATATGTGGAATGACGAATGGACTGCGCCCAACAGTTACCAGCTGTTGCATGGGCGCAGTATACTGCCTTCGGGTCTGGAGATAACTCCATCCAGCCCTTCAGCATGTTGTATTATCTGTTCCCATATCTATCGCCATCACTTGACACTTCACACGCACATGTGTTTGTGAAGTGTTATCTACATTATCATATTCATGATAGATATATAAGTTGGTCAATTCACTATGAATCAGTGAATATCAATACATACAGTGATGCAGTGTGTGTATGTATATAATACTTATTGATTAGTAGTTTTTTTGCCAGTGTGTGTGTGTGTTCATTTTTACACACTTTACAGGAAGATAAATTCTGGACATCACAATATTTCCAGAAAGCCTATCATGCAGGATAATCAGTATACCATGCACTGAGTGAATCTAGCATGATGTATTAGGTTAAAGGTTATTGTAATTCCAAGATAATCTCATTTACAAAATGAGTTGCTGGTATATTTCACATACAGTTCCGGTGAGCTATCCTTTCAGTAATCCACAGTAGAACAATATGTGGTCCGAGGAGTATCTCGACTCCACCGGGTCATATCGAGCTAATTACTGTGTTAAGATTACTGAACAGGCACCTTATACTGTATGGGTTCTAATATAGTTAGCATGCACTGCAAATATGCTTTTGTGCACGTCCAATGTATTGTGATTTGATGCCATCTATTCCAACTGCTGTTACCGTGATCAAGCTGGATAATATATAACATCTGTTATGATGATGCATGCACAACTTACAGTGTGGCAGTCATTCAGTATAGAATGTGTATATACTTAGATGCTGCATGTAATGTGCGCTGCAAGTTAGTGTGTGTTCAATTAAACATCTTGCACACTATATTGAGATAAGCATGAAATGCTGACAACTTGTATATTTGTGCAGTCATCAATATGTGGTGTGTGCTGCAGTATAATGTCAGATGTCAATCATGCATGCGTCCAAAATATGCCTGCGAGTATTAGTTGTTGTGCAGAGTATTTTGATGTAAGTATGTATTGTACAGTTGATCTTAACAACATCTCGACATCATCATCATCGCAAATTGAAATCTTTCATAGCACGCTGCAAATAACTTATGCAAAAGGGCGCGCTGCTGATGAAAAGCATGTATCGTCATCGCCATTTATCAGCGCATTATACGAGCGCTGACATGTATACGGATCAAAATTCCGTCGATGACAACTATGCCATATATCATTCTGAACAATTTTCGAGCGTGATTCATACAAGCGCGCGCATGCAATTGACATGCATGCTGTAAGCTGCGATCCGCTTCTGCAAAAACATGCGACCATCGCGCATGCTGCCAACTGCAAATTAGTATATCGCGCATCAACATGTATGAAGCCGAAAGCAATTTGGTGCAATCACGAAAATTGTCATGCTGCGCTGATGACTTTCCGCGCGGAAACGATTCCGCTGATGATTATGCTTCCGCGTCGCATCTGCGAACATATGTACATCTGCGAACCATTTATGCGAGTACATCTCATTGCTGCGCGGATGTATGCCATATGCACACCTTATCGTGTAGTATATGCGATCAGCTGTTTCTGCGAGTGCGCTTCTGCGAACGCGACAATTTTCTCGCACGCTATCTTCGCTATTGCAGCGGATATATCAAATATTCGAGTTATGCGATTGCGTCGCCTTATATGCTCCGCAACCTGTCAACACAAATTAATGATATCTATGCGCTGCACACAATTGAGTTCTCGTGCTGTTCGTGCCTTGACGAGCTAAATTAGAATACCATTCTGTTAGGGCTAGATAAAGAAGCCCTCAATATATCATACAAAATACAAATATGCGCTGTGCTGTGGAACGGCAAACACAAGCGTCAGATAATAGCGGGATGAGTTGCAGAACTTCTGTGAGAAGATACTGCTGAAGCCCAACGCTTCGCTCATCTATACCATACGTCTCCCATCGCATAGATGGTACCGCCATTGGGTTGTGAACCCGAGACGTTGGTTGAACGACCAGTATTGTGGTAACGAATAGTTCGTTCATACTGCGCATGCGTGTTCCGCACATGCTAAAAAGCCAAGATGGTTCTTGTTTGTACTTCAAGATGTATCTTGCTTTGCCATCTTCGAGTTCGACGTACGAACTCTCGATGACAGGGTCATTCAAGTCTTTCCTTGAATAATGACAGATGATGTGACTTATCATCTGGCGACATGTACAGTCATAGTCGACCGTACTGACGAATGTCATAATAATATATGACACGACTCGACATGACATGACATGACATGGTATGACATGTCTGACAGGTATGACACGTATGACATGTATGACGCATATGTCATCGGTCATGATCCTGTATGGTATGACATGTATGACATGTATGACACGCATGACATGTATGACACATA
>LGRX02034543.1:0-10731 GCA_001247695.2 Cymbomonas tetramitiformis
CCTGCTTTAATGACGCCAACGGGATCCAAAGTCCCGGGAGCCTCTCCTCCATCACGACCGGCGATGTTCGCTTCTCCGCCACGAGGTCCGCAGTGGCCAGGTCAGATCGAACTTTCGGAACAGTCCAAAGTTGAAGCTGAGAAGATAGGAGAAAACCTCTGGACATACTTGAACTGCGAGGACACGGACAAGAAACGGGCGGCGATCTCACAGTACAATGGGTACAAGGAGCTCGCCTAGCACATGGAAGTGTCTCATCCAGTTCTGCGCGCCAAGATGATTGTGCAAACGTTTAAGCTGCATAGGTCCGTTAGCAAATGGGTAGTTGTGCTTAATAAGACAGCCAGCAAACGAACTGAGAGCTCGCACCTGCACTGCCATCGATCCGGCCTTTACAATGAATGATACCGTGCCCCTAACTAACCCTGAGTGATTTGCCTGTTCAAATAAAGACTGTATATTTTCATAGCACCAACGTCTTATCTGGTAGCATCCTTCTTGCCTTTTGTCGGGTTTTGTTGATTTTTTGTGCTACGCACACAGTTATAGTCTTGTGCAGACCTGCACCCCCTAGATTTGCGATGGGTGCCACCCATTTTGGCATTACAGCCTCCCATTCTCGGGTTGTATATGTAAGATATGAACAAAACTTTCTTCAGACTCGGTTTGATACGCATGCCTTTGACGTATCTAAGCTGAAAACGTCGTCATACGGCATGCCTTCATTATGCTGTTTGTTATTGTGGTTCGAGTGATCATCGAGCAATCAACGGAGAGATATATCTTTTTGGATTGGGTGTGTTCATAAACACAAGCCCCGCGTCAAAAAACGCGGCTATACAACTAGCATCACACGGGTATTGTTGCATGAACGTTGTCTATTCGTTTAATTACAAGTAGACTGTTTGCTAGTGTTAGTAGTGTTACAATATATATGTTATAGTGTAGGTGCGCGGCGCACATATGTTCGCCGATTTCAGTATAACCGCGCCGGGCGTGATTATACTAGTAGAATCGCGCCCGGCGCGGTTATACTGGTCTCCCTTGGGAAGCATCGCGCCTCTTAATATAATCGTGCTGAATTTTAGACCGGGGAGCATACGGACCCCCTATTTTGGAATTTGGGTTTGGGTTTAGGTTTGGGTATGGTTTGGGGGTGTCGGGGTGTGGTTTAGGGGTTTTTAGGGTATGTTTGCGGGGTATTAGGGTATGGTTTGGGGTTTGAGGGTATGTTTGGGGGGTATTAGGGTATGGTTTGGGGGGTTTTGGGGTATGGTTGATTGGGGGGTATTCGCGGTATTAGGCGGTAGACGCTGAGACGCTGAGACGCCGAGACGCTGAGACGCGGTAATAATGCGGTGAGATGTAATAATGCGGTGAGATGTAATAATACGATGAGTAAACTATGATATTATGATACGTAAAATGATAATAAATGAGCGGTAAAACCAAGAGAAAAGGGAAAGGAGAAAGGGGAAAAAAGAAAAGGGGAAAAAAGAAAGAAAATCGGGCTCTAAGAATAGTACTACGTGGGCTCCGCAGGCTACGCACACTCCGTACTTAAGCCCTCCACCCCTCGCCCCCTCTGTTTTTTTCTCCTCTTTTTCTTTCTTTCTTTTTTCCTTTTTTTTTCCACCGTCTCTTTTCTCTTTTCCCCTTTCTCTTTTCCCTTTTCTCTTGGTGTTACCGCTCATGTATTATCATTTTACGTATCATACTATCATAGTTTACTCATCGTATTATTACATCTCACCACATTATTACCGCGTCTCAGGCTCTCAGCGTCTCGGCGTCTCAGCGTCTACCGCCTAATACCGCCTAATACCCCCCCAACCATGCCCCCAAAACCCCAAACCATCCTAATACCCCCGCAAACATACCCTTAAGCCCCCAAACCACACCCGACAACCCCCAAACCATACCCAATACCCAAACCCAAACCCAAACCCAAACCCAAACCCAAAATAGGGGGTCCGTATGGGTGCCCTTCCCCCGGTCTAGAATCGGCGCGATTATACTAATAGGCGCGATTCTTCCCAAGAGGACCCAGTATAACCGCGCCGGGCGCAGTTCTACTCAGAGTATAATCGCGCCCGGCGCGGTTATACTGAAATCGGCGCACATATGTGCGCCGCGCACCTAAACTATAACATATATATGTCGCAAAAGCCATAAGTCAGCAAGCAATGGTCGTACAACATATTATAGCGTTACTATAATCACTAACTAAGGCACCCTCCGTCACGTCCGTCATTCCGTAGGTAAAAAAACAATATCACGGTAATATTGTTCTTCGGTTTGACGATGAAGTTGTTCAAGTTGGTCGGAAGTCAGAGAAGATCTGTCATGTGACAATCTCTCTTGTACCAGCATTCTCTCTTGTACTCGCCTGTTGTACCTGGCCCGAATGAACGGGAGAACAAGCTGAAACAGTATGTGCCTTTTGTCAATTACCGTGCGAGAGTGTGGACTAGGCATTCTTCTTTGAGTGTGGGTAGGAGGTGGGTCGATTGGGAGCAAACTTGAAAAATGAAAATGCATAGCATGGGAACATCTATATGGCGAGACAGGCACTAAGTATAACAAGTATACAGTATAACTAAGTATAGCAATGCTTGGTCTTACAACCTATTATAGCGTTACTATTACATTGCAAAGTACGTAAGTTACTACGAGGCAAGAGATCTCGAATTAGTTCATTCCACGGAAAGTAATGGTCTACTGATCTATCAGCTCCCAGTATACTCCGTCTTCGTCGTCCATTGCTTCCTGGTACATGAATATTTCGTTCACGGGATTCACAGTCGAGGCGCCCGACGAGCCGTCCATCGCCATGAACATGCTCTCCGCGGTCGAGGAGCCGGGGGGCGCGACCGGCTACGCCACGAGTGACTACGAGCCCGACACCTGCGCCACGAGTGACTCCGACGAAGAGGGCGCTCCGATTGAGCAGCCGCCGCCACGCTATGGCTGTGGGAGGGGCATTCCCGGTTTGAGCCGCTCTTTCCTTACTTCATCTTTGGTGTGCGCTCTGTTTGTAATTTGTGCTACCGCCGCGCCACTCACCACTTCCGGTGTTGGTGGTGCTAATGCGCATTCGCCCGCGGCTCCATCGGTTGGTGGTGCTGCGCGGACTGCCTCGGCAGTCCCAATCACGGCGACAGCGCCGCCTCCACCGTTCACTGGCATGCCGAGCGACACGGAGGGTGGTGCGATGCCGACTGCTATTCCGCCGAGGAGACAGGCTCGGTATCGGCAGCTGAGACAGGGATTTGACCGCTATGGCTTTGTCCCGCTGTCGCCAGAGCTACATGACCCTGACCCGACAATTCCTGCTTCGCCGCCGTACTCACCACCGCCATACTCGTCCGAGGACGAGGCGGAGGGCTCTACGGACAATTTCAACATCGGGAGTCCCTCAATTTCTCCCACGAATGATTCACCACCGGCTTCGGAGACCGGCAATTACTGTATAGTGCGCCTTACTTCCAGCTGGCCAAGCAGTTCCGGGCACCTTTAGTGGCTGAGTATTAGCTGCACCGTGCCTGCCTAGGAATTGGCTTGCTTATAGCTTTTCTAGATGTGCAGAAGGGCTCTTAAACTTGAGCTGTGTTTAGGGTTTTTAGGCACTAACAATTGTATATAGCAGACTCTGCTGTGAGCTGGGACCGCCCTGACCAAGAGTACAGGCCCCCGCTAGTGTTGAAGTTTCCTCCTGAAGATGAGTAGGGAGTTTGTTTTTATTTTCACACACCTAGCTCCGGTCGCCACCCTAGGTGGTGTACTGGATGTGACACAGTGACTACCAAACGGTCACATGTCACTCCCTATAGTAGGCTGGGTGACCGTCACCAGTAGGTGTGAAACAACCGTTAGGTATTTATATTTATCTCCTTTATATGAATTTATTAATCTTCATCGTTCTGATCCCGAAAACCTCAACTCAGGGTTTATTTCTCAACTATATAGATATATCGGCAGAACTATATATCTAGCACAGTATAGCCTATTCCTACAAAGTTGTTGAGAACTCTATTTCAGCGGCTGTTCCCCAGGAATACAAGTGATGAAGATGTTGGGGTGACATCATGAGAAAGCCATCCCTAGGGGTGAGAGTTGTGCGGGGGCACGATAGACTGGCGATTACACCTACGGAAGGGGGATCCGATTCAGATTACCGGCATATTTGGGGAAATAATGATAGGGAATCTGAGATCGTGGATGGCGAATGCAAAATCAGTAAATGTTATCTCTCTGGCAGAATCGTGAACGATAGTAAAATTATTAGGAACGATTATGACAAAATCAACGGGGTCAGTATGATACCGTGACAGATGACGATAGAGATGACATCTATGATAAAGCCTATTGAACACTGGGTGGGAAGGATGTCATGACCAGGTCGTGGCATCGTGACCCGAAATCGCGACGTGACATCGTCAAGGCGTGACGCAAGCGTCGTCGCTTTTGTTTCGCCGGCGATTTCTGGCGAAATCGTACCTGCATCAGCATGCGTTACATGAGATTATCTTTTCGCGCGAAAACCCTTTGCATTTCTAGAGTACCTCCTTGTAAACATTTCTGTTTTTCGGGTTGGTGGATGCGCTTATGGCGGTTGAACTGCTCCTTCCAGACGCGGAGCTGGAAGCTGCTCGGCCTTATAACCCTGCGTCCATTCGACAGACGACGAATTACGCCGTTCCTCGCGTGCGCCACTGGCGCTTGGAGTTCTACTCTTTGTGTGAGGAACACGCTCTAGATCTACCTCTCACCTTCCGAGCCCATCTTCGGCGCTGGCTCCCACCCACTAGCAACGTTGCGGTTTCTTTTGGGTACTTTACAACAGACATGGTGGACTCCATATATGGACGCAACTCGCCGGGGATCTTGTTGTGGAACGACGTTACTTCGCTAACGCAGACTTCTAATTGACCTAACCCGTCCGTTGTCTATTGCTTTTCTGTTGGTGAGACATGTCCTGCTTTTCACGCATGTCCCTTCGTGGGCATGCGCGCTGCATGTTCGGCTTTGCGTCGCATTTGGTTGCCTCGCATGCGAGCACCGCGGAGGCTCGCACAGAGCCAGCAGTTTCCCAACCTCTTTGCCTCAACATGCATTCTGACCATGCCAACGTCCTTGCCGATACCATGTTCACCTTATCCTCCACTGGCGGTCATGAATACCGCATCCCTTGGGGTCGGAATGCCTTACTCGCCACGATCTTCACTGGTCCTGGGAGACCATGGCGAGAGCATCACCTCCTAAACTCCTCCCAACAACCTACCATCCTGTTCTTCGCGTACAAGATTTCATTCGGGGCGAAGGTTGCTACCGATCCCCTTCCAGTGATCCTAATCCGGAGCAGTTCTCCATCGTGCCCGTTAGGGAGGACGCCACTGGGAAAACCAAACCACCCAAGACAGATCGCACTTTAGCCAAGCTCCCTGCTGCTGGTCCTGCTGCTGGTTCTGCTGCGCTCCCTGCTGCTGGTCCTGCTGCTGGTCCTGCTGCGCTCCCTGCTGCCGGTCCTGCTGCTGGTCCTGCTGCTGGTCCTGCTGCGCTCCCTGCTGCTGGTCCTGCTGCTGGTCCTGCTGCGCTCCCTGCTGCTGCTGCGCTCCCTGCTGCTGGTCCTGCGCTCCCTGCTTCTGGTCCTGCTGCTGCTTCGCTCCCTGCTGATCCTCTGTCTGCGTCGCCTGGGTCGCCCGCGTGGCTTCCTGTGGCGCCTGCGTGGCGTCCTCTGTCTGCGTCGCCTGGTCCTGGTATTGTTGCTGGGCCTGGGCCTGGGATGACTGGTCTGCCCATGACACATGCTTTTGCGGCCGCGAAGGTCCTAGTCCTGGGCACACACACACACACACACACAATACTAGTTGACAAACGGCATGGGGCATAAGGTGTGCTGTGGGGCATGGGGCATGGGGCAACAACAAATAGCGTGTAAGGCTAGGGCATGGGGCACAAAAACAGTAGCGGCACGTAATACGGTGCACAAGCACAAGCATGGGGTACACGGTGTGTAAGTGGGGGCATGTGTGTGGCACAAAGTATGTACTGGCAAAAGGGGGCAAAGGGGGCATGGGCATGGGGCATGGGGCATGGGGCATGGCATGAGGCATGAGGCATATGCAAGGGCATAAAGCGCTTACATGGGGCATACGGTGTGTCAGGGGCATGGGGTGCTTATACATGGTGCTGGGTGCATGGGCATGCATGGGGCACACGGTAAGTGTGCAAAGCTGGGGCATGGGGCATGGGGCATTGGGGCATGAGGCATACGGTGGGCAAAGTAAGCATGGGGCATGGGGGATTGGGGCATGGGGTATGCGGCATGAGGCATGGGGCATGCGGTGTGTGTCAAAGTATGGGCATACAAAGGTGCCGTGGGTATGGGGCATGGGGCACACGGTGTGTCAGGGCATGGGGCATAGGGTCTTTCCAGGGGGCATGGGGTACAAAGGCCAAAGAAGTGGGGCTTGGGACATAGGGTTTTTATGTGGGGCATGGGGCATACGGTCAGGAGTAGTGCATGGGGCACGCGTCAGGTTTGAGGCATACGGAGAAGAGGGCGAACCTGCGATATGCGAAGCCCGAGGTTTCTTCCTGCCCCATGCTGGCACCGCGGATGCGCCAGCATCCCGAGGAGGAGGGCCTGCAGCTGCAGAAGACGAGAGGGGAATCGGTGAAAGATGTCTAGGTGAATAAAGAACCGGTCTGCAGTAGGGCACGGGGCATACGTCAGGTATGGGACATAAGGAGAAAAGGGCGAACCTTCATCACGCGAACGTTTGGTGGAGGCTGGTATTGCGGATGCGCCAGCATCCCGAGGAGGAGGGCCTGCAGCTGCAGAAGACAAGAGGGGAATCGGTGAAAGATGTCTAGGTGAATAAAGAACCGGTCTGCAGTAGGACATGGGGCATACGTCAGGTATGAGACATAAGGAGAAAAGCGCGAACCTTCGTCAAGCGAACGTTTGGTGGAGGCTGGCACTGCGGATGCGCCAGCATCCCGAGGAGGAGGGCCTGCAGCTGCAGAAGACAAGAGGGGAATCGGTGAAAGACGTCTAGGTAAATAAAAATCCGGTCTGCAGTAGGGCATGGGGCATACGTCAGGTATGATACATAAGGAGAAAATGACGAACCTTCGTCATGCGAACGCTTCTTGCAGACTGGCGCTGCGGACGCGCCAGCGTCCCGAGGAGGAGGGCCTGCAGCTGCAGAAGACAAGAGGGGAATCTCTAAATAAATAAAGTTCGGGGAAAAAGATAAGGGTCACGCGTTGGTGAAAGAAGCTTACCAGCGGCTGGGTGCACCACCTTGGGAAGGAGGGAAAACCCAGTAACCTCCTCGATGCGCTTGAAGCCTTCCTCGTCCAATCTGCTGCCGCAGTGAACGAGGAAGGTGCCCTTCCCCTGGGAGAAATGGCACTCCAGAGTAACGCGTTCATGGAACGCGTATGGGGGGGTGGCGTCCTGAACGGTGCAGAGCCCGGTGTCTTCATCGCGCGACTTGATCCTGCCATAAAAAAACGCGCGATAAGCGTGCATGCTGTGTGCAGGAAGATTATCGGAGAAGGGTTAGGAAGCGTACCAGGCAAGATGCTGGGTCTTATCCACGCAGTACTCCACCAAGCAACGACCGTTAGCGGGGAAGACGCAGGTGTACCAGTTGGGCTCATCATGTTTTTTGCGACAGCGCAGGCTTTCTTTTCTCCTTGAGATGGGGTCGAACTTACAGTCCACGCAGCAGGGCAGAAGTCCTCTCCGGAGGCCTTTCGGCCAGTTTTCGAGAAAACATTTGTTTTTCCTTGTTTTGACATCTTTTTGCATACTTAAGGGTCAAAATTCTTTCGGTCAATCTTCGGCCAAACCCTTTTTTTGGGAGACTCTCTCGGCCAGGGGCCGGTCAATCGCGACAGGACTTCTCCCCTGCAACGCAGTGGTCCACAAGCCAGCAGCCGTCGGCATCTACGCCGTCACGGATGCGGCTTTCGACTTTTGCGATATACTTTTCGGCAGACTCAGCTGGGTCAAGGGAAACGCTAGGCATTTTCACGAGAAAGAGGTAATAAGCAGACAGGCGCGAAAAAGTTATTTTTTGTTTTCAAGCGTTGGGGCATACGTACTAGGGGCATGCCCGCAGCGCAGCGGGCATGCCCCAGCGCTGCGGGCATGCCCCAATCGATGTGTAGCGCAGAGTGTCGAGTTTCAGAGGGTTATGCGTTATCAACAGAAGTCGAGGCAATATCGAATCTTGGAAACGAGCAGGTACGATTTTGCCAGAAATCGCCGGCGAAACGAAAGCGACGACGCTTGCGTCACGCCTTGACGATGTGACGTCGCGATTTCGGGTCGCGATGCCACGACCTGGTCATGGCATCCTTCCCACCCAGTGTTCAGTAGGCTTTATCACATTCATGGCGGCGCAGGTTGGGGGAAAACAGGGATTCCTGTGACGAGAGAAACGAGCCGACCAGTATGTGCTATATAGTGATGAAACACGAGTTCCTTGGGAGCTTAGTTACAGAATAAAAAACATTTTCGTAACACGGGCTGTATTGAATGATCACCCGTGGTGATATATATATACAACTGGTTGTATATCGAAAAACTATTATTCAGGAATAGATTAAGCCAAAATGGGGAATAGAAAAAAAAGTGATGTTTTTCGGGAATATATTATATGTCACATGCCATCTATCGTTTGTACTATCAACTATGAATTATCACTAGGTACCGCGGAGGTACAAGCGGTTCAGCGTGTGCAATATTTTGCGTCTGGCACACCCCCTTCTTCTAAACAATTAATTGCATGTAGCATGAAGCATAATTTTTTCCACCATTCGATTCTAAAGCGTTTGTATTCATTAGGTGAATACCTTTCGTTTGAGCTATCGATTGGCCCTATCCGCAACCGCATCAGCTTAGCATTCAGTCGCGACTGCAAGCTAAGTTGGTGCGGTGTGAGATGGTTTCAACCACTTGCGGCTTTGCATAATAGAGGTTTTCGTGAGAATCTTCTCACGAAACTTGGCAGTGATATTGTTCATAGCAATATCAGTGCACCCTCAAGAGCATATGGCAAGCCGTTGAGTATATTAAAGACGGCCGCGTGCTAGCATGATGCCTTTTGGGTTTGAAACCCAAACCCAAACATGCCAAAGAGCAAAGGGCTTCCCGTGAGTTCCAGCGCACGTAAGTTTGCAACATATACTGATAAGATGTATATATTTCACATTTCTGAAGTGCAAGGTTTGCGATCGCTTGTGCGCGAAGTTAACATATCATTTCTTTGACCCAGATTTATGAGTTTGAATATCACGCTGAAATATGTGTCAAAGAAATGGTTATACCATTTTGCGCACAGACTTTCTTAGACCTTGTGCTTCGAATATATCAAAGATAAATATCTTGGCAATATTTCTACGCAGTTACGTGCGCTAGAACGCACGGGAAGCCGTTTGCTGTTTAGCATGTATTGGGTTTGGAAACATTCGAACCCAAGCCCAATAGATCTGCCAAAGAAATAAATTGATGGTTTTGCCAACAAGTTATCTCAGGCCTTGAGCTTCTGAGAACTGAAAGATATATGTCTTGTAAATATTTGTGCATAGTTTCGCGCGCTATAACGCACGGGAATTACTTTTCAGTTTGGCATGTATTGGGTTTGGGTAAACTCGAACACAAACCCAATAAATCTGCCAAAGAAATAAATTGATGGCTTCGTGCACAAGGCTTTTGAGGCCTTGGGCCTTTGGCAACTAAAAGATATATATCTTAGTAATAATTTTGCAAAGTTACGTGCGCTGGAACTCACGGGAAGCCCTTTGCTGTTTGGCATGTTTGGGTTTGGGTTTGCGGTTTACCCAAACCCATGATGTGCAGCACGCGTTTTGCGCATAGCTTACATCAGAGGTTGTGCGTTTGAGGGTGCACCAATATTGCTGTTAGCAATACGTTTGCCAAGTATCGTGCGCTAGAACGCACGAGAACCCCTCCGCTGTTTGAGTTTTTATGCGATGTGCATGAAAGTTATAAGGGCCTATCAGCTTAGCTCGCAGTCGCGACTGCAAACTGAGCTGATGCGGCCACGGATCGGCTCAATCAAGAGCTCAAAAAATTCCTAGGAGTCTAAATGATATATCTATGTGCGTTACGAACGTTGGAGAATGTTTTCCTAATCTAATTTACTCGCAAACAGTGCGGGGTATACGTGCAGTGAAGCCTTATTCACGGCCGTGAATTCCATATTCACGGCCGCTTCACGTGTTCCCAAAGTAACAAAAAACCGTTCGATCGGCGATCGAACGGTTTTTGGTTACTTTGGGAGTGAGATCGTGACTTTAGGCCGAGAAAGGCACACCGAGGAAAGCAAGAAAGGCACACCCTGCTGTACTTTTTCGGAGGCTTATATTTTACGTTCCGTGACTGTCCCATTTTACACCTGTGTGGCAGCTGTAAAATGGGACAATAGGTCTTCCGCTGTCGCGACATGTCGCTCGGCTGTCGCTGTCGGGGATCGAGCCCTTTTTTCCCCTTCCTTTCCCCGCCTACTAGTCATGGCTACCGGGGGGGAGGGGGAAGGCGGCTTGCATGCATGGCGACATGTGACATTTAATCTATTCCCGAATTGCATAAAAAAAATTCTATTCCCCATTTTGGCTTAATCTATTCCCGCATAAATACCATGCCTATATATATATATATATATATATCTATTAGTCTCCGATCACTTT
>LGRX02034544.1:8474-20458 GCA_001247695.2 Cymbomonas tetramitiformis
AGTCGATGAGTGGATCTCCAGAGGAGGTGGAAGGCCTGTTAAGTCGATGAGTGGATCTCCAGAGGAGGTGGAAGGCCTGTTAAGTCGATGAGTGGATCTCCAGAGGAGGTGGAAGGCCTGTTAACCCCTAAGCTGCTATGTGTTGCGATATCGCAACAAACACTTAAACTTGATTTTCTCAGCGGGAAATCGATCAAATTCACTTTTGAAGACAGTTCTGAAAAGCTCTCAATCAGCCGCATGTAACCATCAACTCGGGCGCAGCTGAATCATTTCAATACTCGAAGTCTTAACCGAGACGTACTCGATTTCAACTACAAAATAACGCGTCACGCGTAGGGCAGTCATAAAATAGTGTTACATCACCCTAACGGCAACAAGTAGCCTCAACAACATGTATAGTACTTGGTGAGATTGTTACTTGAGGTCTAGGGTCAGAATTAGGGTTTCAACTGTCAAAACAGCACGTGAGTCCATTAAATATTCCGTTCAAATTCACGTCGTTGATACTCCGTGTCATCCAATTTGAACGCCATCATGCAACCCGCCTTGAACGGACCTTTCCGACACTATTTTCAAAAGTGCATTCAGGCAAGAATTCACGTAGTTATCGCGAGAAACGTGCAATTTTCAAAAACCAAAAATTCCGTTCGCAGCTTAGGGGTTAAGTCGATGAGTGGATCTCCAGAGGAGGTGGAAGGCCTGTTAAGTCGATGAGTGGATCTCCAGAGGAGGTGGAAGGCCTGTTAAGTCGATGAGAGGATCTCCAGAGGAGGTGGAAGGCCTCTAAGTTAGGTTTTGTGAGGGAACTTGGCATTAACAGGAATGGCTGGCCGAGGGGAGCTTACTGCCAGGGGCTTTAGGGTCACTGAGGTGAGCGCACTTCTTTTTTGTCATTTATGACGATCCCGGGCACCATGGTGATGCGCGCCTTGTCAGCGCTGTGGCATGCTGTTGGGTTAATGTCAAAGTGCCACGTCACCACAACGTGCTGTACGTTGCGTCATGATGCGCAATACTGCTACACCGAGACGGGCTGTATCATTGCGTCATGATTCCCAGTGGGTCATCAGTGCAGAGGTGGATGCAGGTGTGCTTCATGTCAAGTGATCCTGGGTCATCAGTGCAGAGACGGCAAGGGGGGAACACTTCATGTCATGTGGTCGTGGATAATCTGTGCAGACGTGGATGGGCGCTCCATACCATGTGCAGACGTGGATGGGCGCTCCATACCATGTGCAGACGTGGATGGGCGCTCCATACCATGTGCAGACGTGGATGGGGGCGGGGGGGCACAGACCACGGTGGGAATGCAGGAGGCTGAGGCGGTTGCAGAGGTGGAGATCACTATCAATGACGATCCAGGCAGAGAACCTACACTGGAGGAGCATAGGTGAGTTGTCCCGGCCGGCTCCCCCTCCGCTCCGTCCTCACAGTTTTCTCTGTGGTTTCCCTGCAGCTTTTTGTTTTGTGTGCGAGTCAGGAGGGCTTTTGACTTGACCCCCCGAGGTTGTAGTCAACCCACAGTCTAGAAGGTCGACGTTAGCTTCCAGACTGCACTGCTCATGCCTTGTGGCAGAATGTCAATTGTTGCTGAAACAGCGCAGTGTGGCTCTGCATAATCCAACGGAAGGCCAGCTGGAAGAACTGAGGGTATATTAACGCAACGTGTAAATGCAGGCCCTAGTGCGTATTGTGATGCAGAAGGGTAAGAGGACAGAGCTTTGGGGATGCATCAACATGCCACTGTTGTGAGAATCCTGAAAAAATGGTATGCAGTTTGCTGAGGGACTGCGAGGGGAGCGGCAGGCGCGGGATACGCTCAGAATGTATCATATCGTAAAGGCGCACGCCACTTGTCCACTAAGTATGTGTTGGGAATAATTAATACCTGCATTCCATCTCGAGCTCGCACCTTCTTTGGTATTCCCTCACTGGCATCGATGTTTGATGGCTGCTGTAGGTTGTATAATGTGTATTGTGAACATCACTTTCTCAATATGTGATGTGCGTTGTACTTTAACATGTGTTGTATATGCCCATGAGCATAAGATAAACTGTAAAACATATTGACGGCAACCAGCTCCTGGGTTACATGTACGAGCTTTGAAGCCACAGGGATGTGAAAATGCACAGACGCTGAAAGCATGGATATATTGCGCCAGCTGCCCTATGTGTTACTCACTGCTATGAATGTAGCATATGCACTCATAATAACTCCAGTGATTCCAGCCATCACTATCATGTGCAATTGAATTGGCGGGTGCTGCATATGGTATCGAACACCTAGTGTAATAAAGCAGCACTTCATGGCATATGCAGCTAGAGAGGTGAGAGGCAAGATAAAATTATTATAGCATTTAGGGTTGTATGCGATATCTGCTTGGTCAGATACAATGATGGCAGAGAGATTGCCAATCAACTGTTTAACCGGTTCATTACAAATCATCAGAGCCGATTTGGTTTGGTTATAGAGGGTTCTATTGTTTTAAGCCACATGCACGATGTTGGGCACCGGCATGACTCTTAGGGAATAGGTTCGATGAGCATATCTTACTCTTAGGGGAATATGCCGGCAGCCCTGACCGGGAGATCCGGTGCAAGCCTTGTCACTGATTTCCTAGTCTGCTCTAGCACGTGTGTCACTGATGACAGTGTCATTTGCAGTTCGGTTCGGGCTTAGGTTCCGTTTCCGATCATCTTTAGTGCTCAACGAATTACCTTGACTTTAACAATCAAGTTCTGCCAACCGTGTTTGCCCCGACTTTGTCCAGATATACAATTCCGGGGCATATCACTAGGTCGTCGACCCATTCCACGCTTTTGTGCGGAATATCATTCGGCATGGTTGGCTAAACGCGCCACTAGTGTAGGTGGTGCGCCATCGAGGAGGCGCCTTGGCTAATTTGAGGCGTGCGTGACTATGAGTTGAAGTGCTGCTTGGGGTCGCATGGGATGGAGGCGACTACGAGGTGGACACGGCCAACCTGTGGACGTTCCCTTTTATTAGCTACCATGTGTACCTCGGCTCGGCCTAGACGCGCGCACGTACCGTCCACCATCTCCAATTCTCGCGTTCCCATGTTTCCTCAACGCGGCTCTGCCAAGTCACACACGTTTCTGCTTTGCCAGGGCCCTCGCGCACACCTACGCATTCGGCAACTTTTATCATGACATCTGTACCAGCTGTGACGACGCGGGGTGCCCGCAACTGCTTGCTCAAAGAGAGCGAGCTAGAATCGGAGATATTTGGCTTAAGGCCGATATTTCAAATTCACCGACGCCTGCTTCGACAACGATACATGGCCCTGGGGAGACCAAGGCCGACGACTCGGCGGCTGTGGTAGCGTCCAGGAAGCATCATCGCGACCAACAGCAGGCGTTGGGTCAAGGAGACGATGCGGCGTGCAGCAGGGCGCCATTGTAAATGGGCCAAAGCGCTACGTGAGACCGTCTTGGGCGGCAAGAGTAGTAAGGCACCGACTTTAGGGCACACTTTTTTACATTAGTCAAACCCTATGCCATTAGTCATAACCCTATGCCATATATATATATATCAGATATGACGACGTGGTCAATAGTGTAAATATGTATACGATTAGGGCAAATCTACTACATATGTAACAATGAATATATGTCATAAGTCATACAAGGAAAATGCCAATAGAATATACGATAGATAGATACGTAAAAAAATGAAAAATGATATATAAATTACGTGAAGAAATGTGTGACAAAAATTAGAAATAGACATGAATTAATTTAAATAAGTTCTTGAATAAATTTGAATAAGTTACAACGGAAATGAATTATGTATCATACATTGTTCTTAAATCATTTGAGTGTTCATCATTATCACTTTCATCATCACTAAATTCATGTTCGGTCCTATGATATGTTATGTTGCTCTAATCTTTTAAAAATTATTTCGTATATCAATTCCATTTGCTCATAATTTGGCACACTTCGGTGGTAATAATACTCCATGAAATTGAAGAATAAGGGGGTCTAAATTATATGTAATTACTATTTGGCCATCTTCGTTCATTGATGTGTCTTGTGAGATATATAGCTACGGGTATATATCGGGTTACAGTCAGAATGCTTTCACTTTCGCTGTTTGCATAAGTCAGAGTAAACATAAGATAGTCTCGGCTTTATGCCGGAAACCCTAAACCTGTGACACCCGTACTGTACGGAGTACTAGTACAGATAACAGGAAGTGACACACGGTGTGTCACATCCAGCACACCACCCTGGACTATTACGGAGGAAGAGTTAGGGTGGAGCAGGGTTGTTGCAGTTAGAAAACACACCATCTCAAGCGGTGGAAACAATTCTAGAGGGGGCCTGTGCTCTTGGCCAGGGCGGTCCCAAATCTCTAGCTAGCCGTGCACACAGGGAGGCATCTTGGCCTTGAAGCTGATCTAGCAGGGCTACTAGCAGTCACAGAGCAACTCTAGCCACTTTGAAAGTGGTCCACAAAGCAGAGTTCACTGTAGAAGTTGCCGTTGTCAATCTCAAAGTCCAGATAGAAGAAGTCAAGAGTGTCAAAGTCCAAAGAACCAAAGTCCAGATTGAAGTTGTCGTCGGGGTCAGCGGGTCCAGAGTCCAGAAAGGCGGAGTCACGGAAGAAGTCCATTGCGCAATTCTGATAATTGAAGTACTGCCCGGACACCACCGCCCGTGGAGCAATCTCCACGCCACAAAGTGCAGAGGCGGTGACGGTGTCGAGCAAAGCCATGCTCACACACATGAACAGAGCCGGCAGTGCCGCTGCCGTGAGGAGACTGCCAATTGACGGTGCCCGGACACCACCAACCTGTGGAGCGGGCGGCGGTGCGTCCACATGCAATTCCTCATCGCCAGACTCGGAGTCAGCGACGCTGGTCGAATCATGCGTGGAAGAAATGTACGGAGGCAGGGGTGTGAAGGATTGAATTGAAACCTGCGGCTCGGGCTCGAAGAAGCCCAATTTTACAGACATGCCGTCCATAAAGGACTGTTCGAAGGGGGGTTCGTCGTCGACGAACTGCTTCGGGAAGATTAGCGCGCTCTCGTCGGTCTCGGTTACCACTTGCGGCTCAGGCTCTGCGATGCTCTCGTCGATCACGGCGGGCGTGTCCGTGCCGAAATGAACCATGGGAAAATGCTGCGGAGCCGGCTCAGCACCACCGGCCACCTGCTTCAGCTCACGGAGAGCTGTGCGCGCCTCGTGCACGCGGGTAGCAAGGAGAGAGGGCGGAGAAGGCTTTAAGCCTGCGTACTGTGCCCGAAGGCCAATGTTGATGTCGTCCGCGAAGGTGAAGGGCTCTTCGTCGTGACGAACAACAGGCTGATTATGCTGCCCACAAAGTCGAGCGAAGGTGGCGTCGTCCTGAGCGTCGAAGGCGGTCTGGAACGCGGAGACGATCTCGTCGCTCTCGTCGGCAGCCACCAAGTCGCACTCCGCGCATGCCATGTCGTCCGTGGGGCAATTCGCAGTGTCGTGGTAGTGTCCAGGAGGACAACGCGCGCACTCAGGGACGAAGGCGGAGGAGGCTACGTGGAAGGAGATGTTGTGGGCGGAGTTCTTCTTGTAGTGGTTCTGACTCCAATTCCCGTCGGTCTTGAGCGGGCTCGCGGCGAAGCGGAAGCTCTTCCGCGCGCCATAGCCCCCAACACGATTGCTCCGTCCATGGAACTTCCCATCGTCCCTCCTGTTGCGTTCATCCCGCCAACGTGAGGGCGGAAAGGAGACACCCCGCTTACCGTCAGGCTGCTGGCGGTAGCGGTGAGAGTCAGTGATTCCAGAGAGAGGCTCGTCGTCCTTCGCGATTGAGCCCTTCAGCGTCACGAGAGTTGAGGCGGCGGTCTCCAATTGCTTCTCGAACTCCATGATGAGGCTCTTCACGTCAACCCCACCAGAGTAAAGCATAGTCGGGGAAGTCGGAGGTGACGGCTTAGGCTGCTTCGCGCGGCCAACACCGTTCTCGCTCTCCCAAATCTCGAGGATGTGGGCGTAGATGTCCTCGAGGTCGACTTTGGCCAAGTCCACGTCGAGTCGAAGCGGCGTGGTGACCTTGTCGTACATGATGGGGTCGAGGGACGCGAGCAGCTGCTTCTTGGCCATCATGTCGTCGAGCGGACCAGAGGGCGAGTTGCGGATAGCCGTTAGGCAGGCGTCGAAGTCTTGGATTAACGGATCGGGGTCGAGCTTGGAGTCGAAGTAGATGGCACACAACTCCTCGTAGTTCCCAAGGGGTCGGAGAACTCGAGGAAGCAGCCTCTTCGTGACCTCAAGCAAAGCTCGCTTCCCATCTCGCGGTGAAGCACGTCCAGAAGCGTCCACCCAACGTCTTGCGGGTGAGTGAGGCCTCGTCAAAGATGTCAACGTCGTGAAGAGGATGGCGTTGTAGACGTTGTTGACCTCCTTGGTGGCGTCCGCCAAGTCGAAGAGGGTGTCGTTGGCGGTGTCTTTCAGCTCAAATGCCGACTGTAAAGATGTCGCCAACGACGTCCACAAAACATTGCGGTCCGATTCGTCACCTCGGAATGACGCCTCCTTGGAGCCAAGAGCGTCTCGAGATGTCCTTTTGATTAAATCCACGTCCCATGATGAATTTTGAACGGCCACAGCACGTGTCCGCTCAGGGGCCGTCAAAGTAGCCGCCGGAGATGCAGGTGTCGGCCGATAGCGCATCCCAACGTCTCGGGAAAAAATTGTGTCAAGACGGATCCGGTTGTGAGCCCCCATGGGAGGCGTAGCGTGCGAAGAAATACTCATGATAAAAATCCTATAGGCGGGTACGTCGGGGTAAGGCGGCGATGCGCGGAGAGGAGGAACTCGCGGAAATGGTAATGGCAAAAGCAGTCAAAACGTCCGTAACTGTGAAATCCCAATGTAGAAGTGCGGAAGTCGTAGTACACGTTGCGCAAGAAGTCCGCGACAAAGATTGATCAAGTCCAGTCAAAACGAAAATCCCGTGGACATCCAAAAAATTACGTAGGGTACGCTGCAGCGATAAACACAATTACTCCGTAACGACGCGTGCCTCAACCGCGAGTCCTCATAGCGCAACCATCAAATGGGACCCCCAACGCCCCACCAAGCGGAGGCGTTTAGCCAATCATGCTACCAAAAGTAGTGGAAGGTGCCTGGCGCACCATAACCTGTGAGATATATAGCTACGGGTATATATCGGGTTACAGTCAGAATGCTTTCACTTTCGGTGTTTGCATAAGTCAGAGTAAACATAAGATAGTCTCGGCTTTATGCCGGAAACCCTAAACCTGTGACACCCGTACTGTACGGAGTACTAGTACAGATAACAGGAAGTGACACACGGTGTGTCACATCCAGCATGTCTCTTTCTTGGGAATGAATACTATTGCAGCTTTTATTCAAATATGTGATGATGAAGTCTTTCGTTTCACAAAAACTATGATCGGACCCAACATTGCGCCCCTTCACAGAATGGCGTATGTGCTGGATTCAGTGCACCGTAGGTCATAATTTGCTCTGACTCCGTTTAGCTGTACCAGTACTCGTACAGTACTAGGTGACAGATACCTAGGTCACAGACGGCTTTATATTCGTTTATCTTTATAATCAGTTTACACTTGTAGGACAATTACTCAGTGAACACCCGATATATTGTCGGCACAATATATCTCACAGGTTATGGGGTATCACCCCGCTTTTATCACTGCTGACTTTGCCATGATTGGCTAAGTTTTTTCCACTTGGCGGGGCGTTGGGGCCTCGCGAGGTGTTGAATTGGCCAATTTAGAGCTTGCGGCTTGCGCTATGTTGCGGTGAGATTTGGATTGGGAACTTTCGGCTACCCCCTACGGATGTCTGCGTTGGAATTTGTCTTTGACTGAGCTTGATCACCTCTGTCGACTTCTCCTTGGCCGTCGCATGTCCGACTTCGTTGGTTTTGTTCGACCCCCATTTTAGCCTCACTCCGTAACTGCATTGCCGTCGCTCGCCAACCCACAATTCGCGCTTCGCCTTTTCCCCAACGCCCCTCCTATAGGAATTATTTCTGATGACTTCATTTTCAGTTGGGACGCCGGCCGTGGGCGCTAGAATGCGCCTAGACTCTATTTTCGCTAGGAACGTGGGTACTCGCTATAGGAGCACTCCGCAGTCAGCGCATGTTACCCTTGCTGCTGCTGACAGGACTCGTGGCAACGCCGTTTTGCAGTCGTCTTGGGACACTGACGTTGTAAAACGTGTTGCGAAAGACACCTTAGGTAACAAGGCGTCTTCATTTTCCGGAAGTGAGCCACATCGACAACTTCTTTGGGATTCTTTGGTAACTGCATTGGAGGCTTCTTTTGTCAACAAGGATTCCACCAACGAGGACATTTTTGACCTCGTGGACGTCGACAAGGAGGTACACCCCATCTACAACGACATCTCACTTCGTTCGTTGGTGTCTTTGACCACTCCCCACTCTCCAGCTCGAAGGTGGGTAGATGCCTCGGCTAGAATTTCTCCGCGCGACGGTAAGCGTGCACTGCTTGAGATAACACGAAGAGACTTTTGCCACCTGGGCATCGGCCACTCCGCCATCACGAGGAGTTGTTGGGCATTTCTTTTGGGTCTTCGCACGATCCAGAGCCCCTCGTGGCTCAATTCGACGAGTGCATTAAGGCCATCGCCGCGTCTGGAGCTGGTACACTCGACGACAAGGCTGCCAAGCGACAGCTGCTGGCGGCACTAGATGGTGAGTTTTATCGTGAGGTGATCACCCCACTCCGCCTCGACACCGAGTTGGCGAAGGTGGCGATCGAGGAGATTTACACGCACGTTCTCGAGGTGTGGTGGTGTGCGAACCCTAATGGCCCTCCCACCCGCCCCAAGGCGCTCGCACCTCTCCCGACGCACACACCTCTCGCAGCGGCTTACGCAGGTGGGAACCAGCATGACGTGAAGGACTTCCTCGAGGAATTTGCCCATATCGTGGGTGAGGCTTCTTCCTTACGTGCCTCGCTTCGTCATGAGGAGAATGGTAATGAGCGTGACACACCGCCGCCACGGGATGAATTTCCCCGTCGGCATGGCGCCGGTGGTGTCACGAGTTTCCGCCGTCCAAGTGGCGCGATGATCGCAATCGTCGACCCGACGGTGAGTTCCATGGACGTGACCGTCGAGTAGGATTTAAACATCGTTTTGCGGCCTCCCCGCTCCCGAAAGGGGGAAATTGGTCACAGTCGCGTTCCACGCAAGCGGCTAGGTGCATTTCTTTTCAGTCCGCATCTTCGGCCTTCGTCCAGGAGTGCCCCCTTTGTCCGGGACACTTTCATGACACGGCACGTTGCCCGACGGTGTGTGGTTCGTGTGATGTGGACTTACGAGATGCCGCCATGGACATGGACCTCGTCGTTTCGGCCTTCCAAACCGCCTTCGACGACGAGAACGACGGGGAATTTGCCGAGTTGTGCCACCAGCACGACCGGCCGCTGGTACGTGACGACCCTGAGCCCTTCACTTACCCGACGGGGCACGACGTAGGATTGCGTGCCCACTATGCGGGTTTGGGGCGTGCTACATCGGACACCGGCATGGGAGAGATACTTGCCGATGCACGAGGCGTGCTCGCCTCCCTGCGGTCTGCGGCTGCGGCTGCAGAGGTCGGTGGTGCTGCCACGACCAGTATGCAGGCACCCCTTCACTTTGGCACTTTGTTTGTGCCGCAGGTGGTGTGCGATGTGCCGCCACCTGCCAATCACGGGATCGAGACTCGGGAGCTTTACCCGGTTTTGCCATCGGACCCGGCGGCACACGAGTCTCCTTTTGAGGAGGCCCTCCAGGTCACATTTATGGACAGGGTCTACCCGGCAGGCGGCAACCCCTCCCTTAATTTGTGCTCGATTGAGTTTGCTTAAGGGCAAACTCACCCGGTGGAGCCTTCCGTGATCGACGATGACACCGACTCCGACGGCTTTTCCTACCAAGGAGACGAGATTCCTTCGGCCCCACCAGCTACACACTCACGTGTCGGTGTGGCAAAGTTGCTGAAGGTCTTATCTTTTGCATCCCTTGCCCTACCCGCCCTCATGTGCCTTGCATGTGTGTCGGCGGTTCAGGGTTGCTTCGGTGGTGCTCGATCGAGCCGCTGAGTTCACCGCAACAGTACATCCCACTGGGGTGACTGCCAACAGTCTGTCTGCCTTGCCGTGCATTTTTGCTTGCGGCATTCCTTTTCCTTTTGTGGTTTAGGCAGACTTGGACTCAGATTTTCACCTTTCTGGATTCCTAAATTTGCTCTACGAGTCTTGTTCTGGTTCTGGCTTCTGGTCTTGGCTTCTGGATGCTGGTTCTGGTTTCTGGTTCTGGACTCTGGTTCTTGATTATGACTACTTGACTCTGGTTCTTGTTGAACATCTTTGACTCTGGCAACGTCTTCAGCTCTGGCGAACTCTGCAACTTTGTGGACCACTTTGAAAGTGGCTGAGTAGCTTTGATGTCAAGGTTGGATACCAACCTTAAATACTATGCGGCTGCTATTGAACTGTAGCAACACGCAATGATATTTGGTGGGGTATGAGTGCAGTCTCTGGTGTCCAGAAGTGTCTGCTTGAGCGCAATGCTCCTCATATACCTCAATGCCCTCACGCTTCATAAGCGTTACCACCATCGGGTTGTGAACCCGAGAGCATTGGGTGAACTAACAGTATCGGCTGGTCGAATTAGCCTCATCCTGGGACAGGATTGGTTGGAAAGAAGGAACCCACACATTGACTTCCAGTCCAAGAATATGACGATCACCAGGAAACACGCATCAGGTTCCAGTGTTCGTACAGTTCTGTCCAGAGTTGAACAGACTCCAGATTCAGATGACCTTCCTAAAATGGAACTGGTCAGTGCCACCACTATGAGGAAGCACCTACGACGTATACGATCCAGTGGGTCGGCTGAAGAAGCCGTAGCTTATCTCTTTTTTCTCTCTGAGGTCGATGGTGAGTTGGTCATGGCAGCTGCAGACTCAGACACTACCATGGAAGACCCAGAGGTCACAGCAGCACGTGATCTAATCAGAGAAGACTTTTCAGATATTTTCCAGGAGGATCTTCCAGCTGGCCATAGGCCAGGACGGTTTGAAGGTGGATATCATCGCATCAACATTGAACCTGGGCATAAGCCACCATCACAGCCAGTTCGTACTATTCCAGTGCCTATGATGGAGGAGCTCAAACGACAGATCATCAAATATGTCGAGCTGGGTATCCTTCGTCCATCATCATCACCATATGGGTGCCCAATCATTTTCGCTCCTAAGCCAGGGGGGAAGTGGAGGATGTGCTGTGATTATCGAGCCCTTAATAACATCACCATAAAGGACACGTATCCATTGCCACCTCATGATACCCTTCTTGAACAGCATAAGGGGGCACGTTGGTTCAGCAGATTTGATTTCAACCAGTTTTCCCATCAGATACCCATCCATCCAGACGACATCCATAAGACAGCAATACGTACTAGATATGGTTCATATGAGTGGACAGTGATGCCCTTTGGGTTAACTAACGCTCCTGCGACCGCTCTACGTGCGTGTTGGAAATCGAGCATTCTTTGACTTCATCGATCAGTTGGCCTAAACAAGTTTTCTTTTTGAAATCGCCTAAATTTTTTTGACCCATTTTTCGGGGCCGAACCTATATTTTTTTGCCCTTTTTTTCAGGATGCCTAAATTTTGATGAAAATTTTCCTCTTTTTTTCGGAGCCGTAGAGCCGCTGAGGGAGGCGCGGAGGCGCGGCGGTGCGGACGCGCTGCGATGTGATAATGCGGTGAGATGAAATAATGCGGTGGGATGTTATGTCGCGGTGAGATGTTATGTCGCAATATATGGAAAGGAGGAAGACGATAGGGGAAAGGGGAAAGGGAAGGAAAGGGAAAAGGGGGGAAGGAAAAGGGGAAAGGGGAAGGGGGAAAGGGAAAAGGGAAAAGAAGAAAAGGAGGAGAAAAAAGTAGAGGGGGCGAGGGGGGGGG
>LGRX02034545.1:0-11786 GCA_001247695.2 Cymbomonas tetramitiformis
CGCGCCATGCAGGTGCCTGTGAGCGCCGCCCCCCGCCTGGTCATCGCGCGCCATGCAGGTGCTTGTGGGAGCCGCCCCCCGCCTGGTCATCGCGCGCCATGCAGGTGCTGGTGAGCGCCGCCCCCCGCCTGGTCATCGCGCGCCATGCAGGTGCCCGTGAGCGCCGCCCCCCGCCTGGTCATCGCGCGCCATGCAGGTGCCTGTGAGCGCCGCCCCCCGCCTGGTCATCGCGCGCCATGCAGGTGCCTGCGAGCGCCGCCCCCCGCCTGCTTTCTTTGCGTATTTTGATATTTGCTGTTCGCCACGCGCATACTGAATCCAATTGTTTACTGCAATATTAGCATTTTAATGCAAGTTCCCCCCCACTCGCCCATATTTTGTTCTGCCCTCACATGAGTGCTGCCCTCTGTCATCGCTGGCTCTCGGAACAGATGCTCCCCGTGGGCAAATACCCATATTTTGTTCTTCCCTCACATAAGTATCTTTGTCGTCTTTGCTTATGAAGTCCATATAACCTGTTTTGAAGGCGCAGAATGGCTTCGGGCTGGCTTCGCGGTTGTCCACGAAGGCGACACAATTGCTTTGTTCTGAGCACAATTTTTCGCAATCAGCGAGGCTGGCGTAGGTATATTGCCTTTCATTTAACCAGGCGTCATTGTTGGAGTCGTACTCATCCATGGTAAATTCATTTCCATCTTGCAATTCGTTTCCACCTTGTAGTCCTTCACCGCCAATCTTCATGTAGGAAAATCCCTTTATATAACGCGCTACGAGCACGCCCATATAAACCAACATACACGCGGTCATGGATTCCCACCATTTGCAGTCATGGATTTGCACCATTACACACATCACACGGCGTGGCTGGACCCGAGGGCGCATCCCCGTACACACATCGCACGGCGTGGCTGGCCCCGAGGGCGCATCCCCGTACACACATCACACGGCGTGGCTGGCCCCGAGGGCGCATCCCCGTACACACATCACACGGCGTGGCTGGCCCCGAGGGCGCATCCCCGTACACACATCACACGGCGTGGCTGGCCCCGAGGGCGCATCCCCGTACACACATTGTGTGAGCGCCGCCCCCCGCCTGGTCATCAGGCGCCATGCAGGTGCCTGTGGGCGAAAGTCCTTCATGGCGCTCGCGATATGCATCATGTGTCAATGTGACATCAATACACACGATGCTTATGTGTTATGCTTATGTGCACGGGTACACTTACTGTTTAAGACTGTGGAACAAGCAATTTCATAAATCAGCGTGGCGTTGAACTCATCGTCTAGACGCTCAAACCAGTCCTTGGGCTCGCAACGGTTGTCGTTGAGGTCGGAGCATCCGTCAGGGCACCAAACACATAGTTCTCCATGACACTGAGATCGTCCATCACGATGGGCTAAACATTCCGACCTTGTTTGAAGATGATCACATCCAGCAACTTGATAAGTATAAAGGGCTCCGCAACCAGCTGACAAACAAGGCAGACAAACACCGCTCATATTTCTCATATCAAGCCTAGCTTGTCCTGCACTTTTGTCCATGGCTTGTGCACACTGAAATGCGGTCTTCGTGCCCAAGTAATTCCTGGTTGTGTGTCAGACCACAGCGCTCTCATAAATGACTTCCACAACGTGGCTGTGGCCTCTCCTGGTTTGGAGGGCTCTCTGGTGTGTCATGCATGGCCCTGGTTTGAGTTTGGATGGCCCTCTGTTTTGCACTGAGTTTGCTGAAGGGCAGTGCTTCCCTACCGGCAGGAACCTAGGGCCGGTGCTTTGTCGCTGGTCCCTTTGCTTTTGCCTCAGGGACTTCTCAGCACCCCATTGTTTTTTTCTCTGGGTCTGAGTCTAGTTAGGATCTGCTTTGGGCTGTTGTGCTGTGTGTGGGAATGCGAGGCCGTTTGCCCGGCAACGCTAGGTACCGGCCCTTCAGGGGTTTGTAGGATATCCGGGGATGACCACGATGGCCACTTTTTGTTTCCTGGCAGCCTTTAGTTGCAACCTCTCCTCGGTGGAGGGGGCCCCCATGGTGACCCTCAAGGCCGGGTGAGGGGTCCATTGTGGGATCTGTAAGGGTTTTTGTGGACTTCTGTTTCCGGTGGCTGCGGCCTCTCCTCGTGGGACCGGTAGGATGTCCGGAACTGTCCGGCTGCAGGGGCAGGATGCCGCCGAGTGCTATGAGCTATACGGCACCTGATTGCAGCCCAGGGGCCGATCCTCCCCTCGGCTGTGATTGCCCATGCAACGGCTGCCACTGCGGCCTTCAAGACGTTGCAGTGACTCAGAGTGCCCCCCGCCTGCCTCTTCCCTAGGCCCCCTCATGCTCAGGCCTGGCGATGGGTTGGGTGTGGAAGGTTGTAGTGCTTCCTTAGCAGCAGGGTCCCGGGCTTTGGCCGGTGCTAGCCGGTGTCTGGTTACGCCCCTTGAGTGGTCCGCGGTGCTCTTCCCTAGCAGCAGGGTCCCGGGCTTTGGCCGGTGCTAGCCGGTGTCTGGTTACGCCCTGGAGTGGTCCGTGGTGCTCTTCCCTAGCAGCAGGGTCCCGGGCTTTGGCCGGTGCTAGCCGGTGTCTCTTTAGGCCCCTTGAGTGGTCCGTGGTGCTCTTCCCTAGCAGCAGGGTCCCAGGCTTTAGGTACCGCTAAGTACCTACTCCTCGTCGGGTGAGAGGAAGCTTCTTCGCCCCCAGGTCCTGGCCTGAAGCCTAGCGGGAGCCGAGCTGGAGCGTGCAGCTGCCCGGCGGTTGCCGAGAAGCTTCCTTGTGCCACCACTGCAGAGAGCCAGGTTTTGGACATGCGGCTACCCTCCTGAGCGTACCCTGCTTCCTGGCCAGAATAACTATGACTCGCACAAAATAATGGGTCACATGCCACCACACACTGATTGTGGCTGAGTATCGCAACTGCTCGAAGGGGGTTATGACCATACTGCTAATCGCAGGCGCATACCTTCTAGCTTCACACCCAAAGTCCAGCCTTTATCATTTTCAGCGACAGTCTTCATCTCATTTGTGCAAGATGATGAGAGAAGGCACGTCTGGAGCTTGAACTCGAAGGATACACAGTTGCTTTTCTGATCACACGCTTCTTGACACGCACTGAGCGTCGTGGATAACATGATGCCGTGCTCATTTCGGCCTACACAGCCATAGTCCTCAAATAATGCATAAGCGCCTGTTGAAAAAAGACGGGGAGTGGGATGGCAATTTAAAATCCGGGAAGGTGGCAAAAAATTGCACGACATCCCTCCTAATAGATGGGAAGAATATATGTACAGCACTTGCAACATACAGCCCGCGGAGTGTTGATCAATGTGCGCACATAATCTATCACTTGCTGACACCTGCCCCGTGCGCACGCCTGCCAATCCCTTCCCGCCACCTGCCCCATGTGCACGCCCGCCAATCCCTTCCCGACACCTGCCCCATCTGCACGCCCATCAATCACTTTCTGACACCTGCCCCATGCGCACGCCTGCCAATCATATGCCGAGAGCTGCTCGTGTGCATCCCCACCAATCATATGCTGAAAGCCATCCATTTTGCACGCCCGTTAATCACTTGCCGAGTGCTCGGCTAAATCTAGTCGCCCATCCTTCCCTGGAGAGTTGGGCCATGTGAAGGCGCCCGCAAGTCACTTGATGAGAATGCTCCCTCTGACGCGCGTCTGCCAACGAACCTGGCACACCGAAGATGGGGGGCGCAGCTGATGTGGTATCACTCACCGTTATAGTCCGAGCATGGAGGACTTGCGCAAGCAAGATATTCATTACGTGCACAAGTGTTACCCCGCATGGACCATACCGCATTGCAGTTCACCCCGTTTGCGGTATATGAGTCACAAGATGCGCAGCAATTATCATAGTTGTTGCCATACACGAATGGATAAGCCATGGGACATGTTGAACTTGTACTGTGTACTTGTACTGTACTGTGCAGGCGCCGAGAGGATTGCCGTGCGGAATTTGCCGTGCCGGGCTCCCAACCCTGAGCACGTAGCTCCGATACCGCCGCCAACAAACATGGTGTGCCTGAGTTGTATACAGAGGCCAACGACGTGATTTGCAGTTTGACGTAGCGGACAAGAACGTTGGAAGGCATGATATGCTCAGCGAGCCAACTGGATTCTGCCAATGACCTGCTTTGATTGCGGCTCACAGCAACTGTAGAGTAGACTCCAGAGGACATATTCGCCACCTGCTCGCCACCACAGCACGCCCGCAGCATACACATCAGAACAACTCCATGTTGCGCTTTGAGGGCATCGCCACGGGCTCGGCTGTGCGACTACCGAGAAGTGGCCAGGCTCGAGGACTCAGGTGCCAGTTTCTCAAGGTGGTTTCTCACTGAGGCAGCTCACCTGCACCGTGTAGGCAATAGCATCTGAGATGCCTCGCACAATCACGGAGCTAATGTTGCGATGCTGACCGAGGTCCACGAGCAGCCAAACCGGAGATGATCGCGATAGGTTGGTGGCGCATAGCCATTCGGCCCAGAACGTGTCATCTCCCTCCTCCAGCACCTGCGCCGACTCTCCGGTGACCTAAGGGATCAGTACGTCCGTGCCCGAGGCACCGGCCTGGATTCCGAGGCTCACAGATCGTGATACTCTTAGTTTGAACCCTTGAGTAGGATATGTAATGATATTCATATGAAAACCCTTATGCCAAGGTTCTGGCATATTATCTGGTGTCAGAGCCCGGAAGCAGGCGCGTGCTGTGCCGCTTGGCCCGGCTCGAGGCATACAAGGAGGTGGAGGATGCTGATCTGCTGAAGCATGGAATCACGGTAGTCGACAAGACAGACCCGGTGGAGCTACTGCTACCCTGTGCATACATCGGGACAAAGGCAATATTCTTCGAGCCTGAGTAGGATATGTGAAGATATTCATTTTAAAATCGCATAGTTGCAAAGCATCCCATTTTCTAAGGCCTCTGGTATTTCTGATATAAGAGCGCAGGCTTGTACCCTTCTGTGATTGATTTTTATTAACCCCCAAGTTGATTTGGGACGAGTGTGCGTACAGTATACAGTCACAGCATCGAGTTTTTCTGGTATTGTCCGTACAGCATTCGAGGGGAAATACCAAGCACCCGTCTAACCTCGGAGTAGCCAGCACGACTTGAACATAACACGAGAGGAACCCAAAAATAGCATATGAGACCGGGTCCTTTGATGAGCTTTTGGCTTGTAGATACCTGGTCGGCGCGGGAACAGTAGCCGTTGAAGCAGCTTTCTCCCGAAGCAGTTGCCCTAGCCCCCTGTCAATAATCAACAGTTAGGACATCAACTAAGACATGGAATCATTGAAGAGAACAAGACTTTAAAGCTGTGTAAACGCGCACGAGATGGCATATAAAACGCATGCTAGTCCCGCGGGGACTCAAAAGACTTATTGAAGGTTTTTGCCTTGCAACGCAAAGATGCTGCAGCTCGAAAGCCGCACTGGAGGGCGTTGTTCGGTTTAGCAAGAGTTGGATAACAACAACAGCGATAGCAGCCGCAGCAGCAACAGCAAGAACAAACTAAAGAATCGCAATTTGTGATCGAAACTTGTAGCTTTGCAGAGGACAACGTTGACGCCCACTAAGTTGAAGGCTGTGATACCCGTACGTGAGGTGAGGTGAGTATCGAACTCAACTTCAAAGTGCCCGGAAGAAGAAACAAGGGGACAAGGGAGTCGAGAAAACTTACAAGAGACTTCAAGGCGTAATTCACGTGTCCACCTGGTACCGATGAAGTCGCCAGCTGGATACTGGCACAGATGCGAAAAAAATATTAAGGGCTTGAACTTAATAGCTTTCACGTTGAACTCTAGTTCGAGCACTAAGTTATAAACGAAGTGCTAAAAGACAATAAGAAATAAGTCTTTTAAGAATGTGATAAAGTTCCAACAAGAACACTAGAGCAGACTTTTGTCCCCGTACCTTGTAACTTGGGTAATTAAACCACCGTCGAGAAATATAGTCCGAATGAGCAAAGAGGACAAGAACTTTGCTGGCCATAGCATCCTCAGCAAATCGGCTCTGGTTCGACGTTATAACTCAGGAATCAGGCGGCGTGCTGTAACATCCCAGTGAAGCTATATAATATGCAATGAAACTATTGTCACCACTTCGTTCACAACAAGGTGAAAACAGACCTCTGGCTCTGCTCTGCAAGTTTTACCGCCGTGTCAGAAAGATAACCGTTTTTTAGAGAGTGGGGAGGCGTGTCAAAAGTAACAAGATATATCAAAACGTTACAACACAATATTATTCTGGCCATCAGGCATCGACAGACGAGAGAGGTTCCGCAAAGTGAGCGGAAAATTACTCTGAGTATCTCTTAATCGTTTTCGAGTTTGCCCTCTATAGAGGGTAAAGATTTCATGATCGGTCAACGGTGTAGATTTCACGTCTCGAGAAGGTTCGGGTACATATAGCCATCAAAGGCATACCACTCACGCGTGGGTTGGGGCGGTCAAAAACGCGGAACAGTGGTTAGCTCGTTTCCCATATGTTTTTTGGGCACCCAAGCTGGGGCACGCGGGTTCGAGCCCTGCAGTGGGCAAATTGAGCTTACGGAAATCGTGACGTAAACGTGGGGGGGTCATGCATACCCCGGCTCATTTTGGGGGTTTGAAGATATATTTTGGGGGGGCAAGGTATGGTGCCATTTAATTCGCATCTTGCGGGGCTATACGGCGGTCAAATGGCGTGTCATATCATGTATGACAGGGGTATGACAGGGTGTCATACCCCTGTCATACCATATTGTATCGCCTTACACGCCTCATAAATAGCTATAATGAAGGGCCCATGCGGCGGGAGTCCACATGGGCACTCTAATTGATCGTTTAAATGGTATGGTGCACGGTCCTATCCAAATGTATGCCTCCCATGAGCTGAGTTCCAAAGTGAACCTGAATCGGACTCGAAATTTTGAGGGGGGATGCACGCTGACTAGATAATATCGGCGACTTGACCGGAGCGATGGGTGGCTTTGCACTCGCAGTACCTTTTGGGACATCCAAATAAAGTATTTCTAACCGCTCCGCCCGAGATTTTAAGCGGAGCTACAAAATCTCCACGGAACACAAAATTGTTACTTTACCCTCAGCACCCTCGAATTTCGGGTGTTTTTGGGCATGTTTTCAAGTCAGATTTCGTGCATTTTGAAGCTCGAGACGTGGATTTTATCGCTCGTCCGCATACTCAAAGAGAGCTGGGGTCTCGGCGGTTCATATGAGCCATCGTATGCATGAATCCGATCAGTAGCGCGCGCGTGGTGCGTCATAGAAATAGTTCGAAAAATGTTTACCCTCTATAGAGGGTAAAAAACGATAAGGAGATATATGGGTGCATGGCCTTACGGTCCGATTTCAAAAATTTCGACCATGGCTCATCGCATATCGAAATTTTCGTATTTTTCAGCACATCGCGATGCGCATTTTGATATGCGATGAGCCACGGTCGAAATTTTGGAAATCTTGCCATAGGTGTAGCATAGGTATCGAATACCCAGCTTTGGGCTTTTGGACCCGCTGGGCGCTTTTTTTGATCGCTGCTTTGTGGTTGGCTCACCTTCACGCGGAACATGACTTTGTGTCACGTATGACAGTCAGTGTCCCCGTAGTGTCACCCCTTGCCCTGAGTGTCACTTGCAACCTGCCACCCCGCGTGATCGCCCGACAATAAACCACCTCGGTATTTTATTATCTTCATCTTAGTCCTCTATCCGAAAGCCCGAACGTAGTCCAGTTTCCGTCTCTGCACTGATATATATACCCATTATATATATCTCCTCTTTCATGAGGTTATGGGCCTCTTCCACTCGGGTTACGTTTTTGGCTTTTGGTAGGTGGCTTTGATCACCCCGTCGCATCTCCAGCGACGTCGCGTCTCCAACGACTGCATCTCCAGCGACCCCCTGTTTGCATCTCCAGCAACGCCCCGCTGTTACCGTAAGATTACGGCTACGGGAATCATCTGTGCGTGCCGTTTCACGCCACTGTCGGCTTCAATTAGCATCTCCAGCTACGAGACCGCCTACACTCTATTCGCGGTTGTGCCTCTCTGAACAGCAGCACCCCTCTTCCCGAATATTGGCTTACCGCACGGTATTTTTGACGTCACCAGCGTGTTCCTTGTCAAAAATCACCTCAATTTGACTTCCCCATCACTGGAAGTTATCAATTTTACGGAAAGTTACGGTTTCGCCTTCGCACCCTATCTTTTCTTCACATAATTTTGCAGTCTGCAGCTTGCATCTCCAGCGAGCGCCCTTCTGCTACCGCCGGTGTGCGCCAGCGGGTCGACATTTCGGCGTGACGTATCTCGCCACTGTTGGCCTCACGACACCTCCATCTACGACTACGACGACATCATCTTCTAAGCCTTCGCCTTCCTGGACAGCAGCACCGCTTCTGCCGGAATATCGGCTTACCGCACGACTTTTTTGACGTCACCGGCGTCTTCCTCGTCAAAATTCACCCTAAATTGACTTTTCCATCGCTGGAAATTGTCAATTTTACGAGAAGTTGTTGTTTTTCACTTGGAACCCTATCTTGCCTTCGCAGAATTCTGCAGTCTGCAGTGGGACTATGTCCACTGAGCGACAACGTGCGCGCATGGCCGCTGTTCAGGCTGCCCAAGGGACTGTTCGGGTACATCGACGAGATTCTACAACTGGATATAGTGTGGTGGTGTCTGGTGGTGCTCATGCACCAAACGCCAAACTCAAGTCCATCGCTTTCGCCATCGTCAACCAGAGCTTTGACTTCTACGAGCTCGCCCCGCGGCATCCTCAGCTTTGCCCTCCACCTTGCGCGCCTCTTGGCCGTTGTCTGGTGGTGGCGTGTGGTGGTGTTGCTGCACCCATCGCGTCCATTCTCCTTTCTGCTTTCGCCATCATGTGCGGGGAGGATCCACACCGCGTTTTTTGCCTCACGTCCATTGCCACGCCCGCTCTGGTGGTGCCAGGCCGCATTAGGTCGTGGCACCGCGCAGGCATCGGTTGAAAAACAAACGAAAATTCCTCGAGAGTTCGTACACAACGCGGAGCTCGTCACGTTCTTTAGCTTTGCAATCCTTGTAGTCTAGGTCATCGCCCATGCGGAGAGCCGCCTCTAGATGGATTGAAAAAGGTCCCTTTGGGCCTAGGACAACTTGTGGATTTGCCTAGCTTGGGTTTGGGGAGCATGTTGCATCTTGAAGTGAACTCACACCTTCGGGGTGAGGTGGTGTCACGCGGAACATGACTTTGTGTCACGTATGACAGTCAGTGTCCCCGTAGTGTCACCCCTTGCCCTGAGTGTCACTTGCAACCTGCCACCCCGCGTGATCGCCCGACAATAAACCACCTCTGTGCCCGGAGGCACAGCGTGAGCCGATATGCCTATGCGTCCGTATGTGTGTCATCGGGGGTAATCTGGGATTGGCACGATGACAGTGAAATTGGGCTTGAAATCACGATGAGAATGAATACCAGATGTCCGGGGTATGACAGTATGACACGATGACACTATGACAGTATGATAGTATGACACTATAGTAGTATGACAGTACTGTGTGGGGGGGGTGTCATCGTGGGACTCAGTCAGACCCTCGAAGAATGGTCAGATTCGCATCGGGGTTGAAAAGACAATACCGGAATATCCTAGTTCACAAGATATCAGAGGGTCTCGAACTGTGTGTGGATAAACTCTCATAATAATATAAACCCTAAGCTAGATATACCCCGAACGGTCTCGCAACGGTAACGGAGTCTAGCCTACCTGTGACACAGCGTATGTCACAGCACGAGCCTACAGATCAGTCAGCAGTCCAGTGTTGGCCTAGGGGTCTGTCATAGGGGCCTGCACCGGGACTCCCAGTCAGGGCTGCCTATACAGATTCCAGCACACCACCCCAGCACTGTGGGTGGTGACTGGCTAGGAGAGTCAGAAGTGTAAGTTGTTAGGGCAGGAGCTAGGGTGACAGGTCCTAACTGCTAATCCAACTGTGCAATTCTGATACACAAATTGGAACCCTCTAGCTAGTACAAGAGCAAAAGCATACAGGCAATGAGTGTCCTGCTAAACTACTGAAAAGGTCTGCACCAGCAAGTCAGATTGAAGAATACAAAGTTGTCAAAGTAAAAGCATAAACCATATTGAAGACCAAGTTGAGGTCAAAGTACATCTCAGGACACCACCAGAAAAGTGGTGTACTGCCAGAACCAGAAGTAAACTACTCGGGGTCAAAGGTCAGAGGAGCACCGTCACCACAATGCCCACCGTGGCCGATCGCAGTACTGCACTCCAGTGGGTCAGGCGGCCGGTGAGCCACCGTCGCGGCACCCAGGGAGTGCAGCACCGCATCCAGAGTGACGGGGTCCAGCTCCGCGATACCAGAGTAGATGCATAAATCACCCCTGCACAGCACAGGCTGCGGTGCAGCCCGACCCGATACCTGCACAAGGTCGATCTCATTGGCCGCCGTGTAGGCGGCAGCTCCCACTCCCATGACAGAAATCAAGAGAAGGAAGGAAAGAAGGAAGGGCATCCCCCACAAACCCGGCTGAGCGGGGAAGCCCCATGGCGGCTTGCCGCAGCCGTAGGTGCGGTGAGCACCGTCACCCCAATCCCCCAGAGCACCACCAGAGTGAGGTGCCTGGGCTGCAGGCTCCGACGCATGATTTGCCGAAATGGCAGGAGCCCGCGGCTTTAGCCGGAAGCTACCGTCAGCGAAGTCTTCGTAATCGTCCGTGTCGTAGCCAGTCAGATCGACCGGCACAACCGCGGCGTGGTTGACATTTTCCACAGCGCCCTTGAACTCACCGTCCGTGCCCGCCGTAGTGGTCACCCGTGTCGATTGAAGGGACACGGGTTCGCTGTAGCCGTAGAGCTTCAGGAGCTCCTCCTCGTCCTCCAAGACAGGCATAGCAGGGGCCGGCACGGCGGATGCCGATGCCGCCGCACCACCTGCCGGAACCTGCTCCTCCGGTGCGTCATCCGCCTCGGCAGAGTCACACACCAGAGCCGAAGCCTGCGTGTCAACACCCTCAGACGGCAGGAAGGAGGCGTGAGTGTAGTGTACCTTAGGCTCAACGGCCGCGTTGACCTCCGCCGCGAGGTCGTCCAGCCGTCGGAGGATGTCCTCACCGGGCGTCCCCGTCACCGGTGGCTCCGCGTCCACGGAGAAGCCGTAGGCGGACACGTCAATGCCCCCCACAACGCCCCCGCAAAGCACCGCTGGCGGGCCGTACACCGTCGCCGCACGGGCAAAGGCGTCCGCCCCCTCATCCGCTGCTTCCCGGAACACGGCACACATGGCGAGGGCGTGCACGCCCTCCGCATCCTCGTCGTCGATGGGAATGCAGAAAGCCGCGACCGTGCCAGGGGAATGTTGGCGACCGCCAAGAGGGCAGTCGCGGTAGAAATGATAGAGTTCCTTACCGGACTTTTTGCAGCGAACACAGAGCGGTTTCGCCCGCTGCTCGTCGCGATCGAAGCCCACGGCGGGTGGGTTGTTCACACCCATGCGAAAGCCCCGCGGGGGCTGCCCCTGCCGCTGCGGCTGGCGTCCCTGCGGCGGTCGCTGCCCGTGCTGCCGCTGCGGCGGATCCCGCTGCCGCTGCACCACCGGCTGAGCCGCCCCGCACTGCCGCTGCACCAGCTCAGTCAACTCCTGGATCTTGCCGAGGAGCACCTGGTGCTCGTCGCTGGAGAGTAAAGCAGACGCGCCACCAGAAGAGGGGCCGGTCAAGGCAGCCTTCCCGGCCTCCGTCGCCGCCCATGCCTGGTAAATCTCAACCACCAGAGAGCGAAGGTCAC